>JAZHYW010022765.1:0-93052 GCA_037355805.1 Ixodes ricinus | reverse complement strand
GGCGCTGGACTGTTCGTGGTTCCAAAGTCGTCGGGAGGTTACCGTGTCTGTGTCGACTTTACAAAATTAAATCAAGTTGTCCTGAGAGAACGTCATGTGCTCCCCACCGTCGATCAAGTCCTGGGACTTCTGGGCGATGTGGCAGTCTTCTCGAAGCTCAATGCTACCTCAAGCTTCCATCAGGTCAAGCTTTCCAAGGACTCTGAAGAGCTTACGATGTTCATTACGCCGTATGGGCGTTATTGGTTTTGCCGACTCCCATTTGGCATCACGTCGGCCCCCGAGTTTTTCCAGCGACAGGTGGCGTGGATCTTGGAAGGCCTAGATGGAACGGTCAACATGGTTGACGACATTCTAGTCTTCGGCAGAACGAAAAAGGAACATGACCAACGTCTGCGGCAGGTGCTGTTGCGTCTCTCCGAGGCCGGCGTCACCCTCAGCTTCCGTCGATGGTTCGGCCTCAGGTGGACCTGTCAACTCGCGTCATCGTGATGTGCCTCATCCAGCGTCAGCACCACGTGTTCGTGGTGACGGTACGGGCCGACCCTACTTGACCCGTTCTGGGAGACAAGTAGTCGCTCCCAAGAGACTCAATCTGTAAAACTTTGTTTTTTTCACAGCCAAGGTGTCCGGTACTCTCCTCGAACATTCTAAAGGGGGATGTTGCGGGCGGTGCTAGTGCCAAGTTTGGACACTTTCGGTAATCGGGTTGCAAACACTGTGCCCGCGTCTTGTGTAAAAAGCCATTGCCTCATGTGATAAAGGTGCTTTTTGGTTCCTAGCTCTGGGCGCTCAGTTGGTTGCTTGCCGTTGCTGGTGGGCTGTGCAGTTTCACCGCCGGCCACAGCCCGGCACGGCAGTGTCACAAAGGAATCAACCTCACTTTTAATGCCAAAGACTTGGAGAACGTATAATAAACCAACTTTTGTGAAGTGAAAGTGGCTGTCATGACAAGTAGTTGGAATGCCTCAGACTGCTCATGTCGGCACAAGAATTTGTTGCAAACTGTAGCGCGTACCTCTGTCCGATATAGGAGTCGTACTATTTGTGTACTGAAAATAGAGTTTGTGCACTGTGCATGCTAAACTTCATACACTTTTCCAATGTTTACAAACCCACGCCCCAGCGTGTAATCTTCATAGCCTAGCATGCGCGTGGTCGTCGGTTGTGAATCCGTCCAAAGCACGCGCCATACACACAAACGCTAAAGATGGTATGGGAGCATGTGACACCTAAAGAGGGCATTATTGTGCGAAAGTTCCAACAACCACCATGTGCTGTGGCTACCGACACTGCTTTCGGTGGCCCACCTGGGAGCAAAATTGGTTTACGGTACAGTCGTTACTGATTTCAGAGCTATTGATGGTGAAATTTCGGTTGCACGTCAAGATCCCTACATGCTCTTCCTCTGGGGTGACAGACGTCTTCCTTTGGCCCAACCTGTAAACCCTCTAATCTTCATTTGCTGGGGCATATTGACGGAGAATTTTAGTAATTTGCACAATTTACAATGCAACAGCTTGTTTTCAACATCTTGAATTTCTGCCTGTGGCATACGCAATGGCATCTCAGTTAAAGCCCCCTCATGTTTTAAAAGTAGCGCAAAGTGCGTCGATGCACGAGGCACGTGCAGCGCTTTGGGAGATCATGGCGGCACAGCGCAACCCTGAGCTAGATTTCAGACGCCATGTCCTTCCCAGAAGTGGCACACGGTACGTGTCTCGAGAATTTCCACAACAATGAATGGCGCCACTTTTCCCAGGATAGAGGGGCTTTAATCTCAGTCTGCCTTTTGCCCCACCAAACAGTTCTGCTAGGAGTCGACTGTGGCACCACCATTAGGTCTATTTTTCTTTATCAATCGCTACATTTCCGCACTTTTTAAAGGAAATGTGTGTATTAAAATAAAACATCCAAAAGTATTGAAATTAATTAAATCGGTCCTAGTTAAAAACTAAGAATAATCAAATGCTCGCTACTCTGTCGTGTAGTGTGCAAGCAATCTAAAATTAAAACCTGGCAAGTTTGGACAACATTTTATTGCATTGAGTACTTGTGACAGGAATCCTAATGTCCTTGTTGATTTTTTTCATTATGACCATCTACCTTTGTTTTGAAACATTTATTTAACGACCGAAGAAGTGGGCACCATATCCGCCCTGCTGTTTGGGCATAAAAAGAAGAAAAAAAGCTTTTAGTCATCTCGGGAGCTTCCAGGACGAATGAGACAAGTGGCAGCGATCAGGGACTCCTGGGGCTTCGGTAGTCTGGAGTCACCTGGTTGATCTCGGCGAGTATGGTTTCCTTGAATGCCGTAGGGAGGTTCTGAAGTTGCCCGACGGTGACGTTGTTGGGGGCCAGGTGCACTGCGGGTGTTGGCATTGTCAAGGGCGGCCTCGAGCTCATGGAGGGTGAACGGGGAGTCCATCCCGATGAGCTTGGGGACAGGGTGAACACGAGTGTAGCATCCAGAGTCATGTTGTGCTGGTTGCGGTACAAAGACGTCCGAGGCCCGTTCAGCTAGCTCCTCAGGAGAGACACCTTCGCGAAGGGCAGCAAAGGCAGCAAATTGCCTAGGTTTGCGGTCCCCAAGGAGAGAACGGAGGAGCCTCCAAACTTTGGAAAGATGGGTATTGCCGGAGATGGAGCTGCACAGGGAAGTCCAGCAGTTGGAAGCGAGTTCCGAATTGTAGCACGAGATAGTCTTTTGGAGTTTATGTGAAGTTTTGAGGAGTTGTCGTGGTCTGCGAGAACGGCGATAACGGTCCAACAGGCGAATACGGCGGTCCAGCTCGTCAGGTGCTGGGTCGTCGTCCGGTACGGCTAGCCGCTTTGTGGCAGACTTGTGGGCGGACTGGATGGCTTGCATGATGTCGGAAAAGCCAGCAAGTTCCATGACGGAAGAAAGAGCTGCACGGAACTTATCCCACTTAGTGAAGAATGTGTCGCAGCGGGCACGGCAGTGAGATGGGGTTGCGGATAGGAAGTCGTAGTGTAAAATAATGGGGAGGTGATCACCGCTGAGGCGGTCGACGGCGACCTGCCATCTCCAGCGTCGAGGGTAACAAGCACAGGTAAAGTCGGGGCAGGTGTCCTGCTGTTGGGAGGATTGGTCGATATGTGTGGGGGTGTCTGGGATGTTGAGTAACGAAAGTTTCAGCTCTGTGAGGTCCGCAAGAAGCCGCGTGCCGTGGGGAAGGTCAATGTCGTAGCCCGTCGCGTGTGTTTGGCATTAAGATCACCGCATACGAGAACGTCGTCTTTTGGATAAAGACGGGCGAAGTGCTTAACAAAAGAGATGTTTAGCGGCTGCCTTGTCCAGCGGTTTAGCGACGTGTCTGGGGCCACATAGACAGAGAAGAGAAAAACGGGCCGTTGAGGAGTTGGCGGCAACCCATAACACTGGTCATTGCAGAGCACCTCTGTCAGGTGTCGAAAGGAGTGATGCAGACTGGTCGATGAACGTACAGGGCGGAACGAATCCAAGGCAAGGGGGCACTAGTCTCAATGTTCGGAGCAAGTCCATCGTACTGTGGCAAAGCAGGGAGGGGGCCGTTGATTTCTTGTAGAGCAAACGCGGCGGCCATGTCGGATGACGAGTGAAGATGCAATTTTGCGATGAAGTCTGCCTTCTTGTGTGTAAGCAAGCAACAGTTCCACTGAACAATCGTGGGGGCGCTAGCCATGTTTGCGTGATGATAGTGGGGGGCCGCCGAACAGAATGATGCCCTGCATCGCGAGGTGCCCGATTACTGCACGGGTGCAGGTATCCACGAGAGTAAACAGCGAGTTTTGCATCGTCGGAATTCGCTGCATGGCTGCCAGCATTTGTTTTGTGAGAAGGGCGATTTGTTGTTGCAAGCCAGTAAAGTCTGACCCTGACGGAAGTAGGGCAGGCGTCTCACTAGTGCTGTTGACAGCTCTCACTGCTTCTGCGAAGGTGGTCCGAGGCGGTTCTGATGTTGGGACTTGTGTGCGGTCGGCGGTGATGTTGTGTGCCGGTGTTCAGGGTTTTGTGGTGAGCACCGGGCGGGAGTCAGTCTTCTGCTTCGCAGACCTCGGTGCTGCGATGAGGGCTTTGGGTGCAGATAACAGCACAGCTCGCTGAGCGGGAGCTAGTTTCAGGCGTCGCTGGTGGTGACGCCGGCTTCTCTTTGGATGTTGATGAAGGCGACTGACGACGCTGTGTTGTGCTGTTGGCTTGGGTGCTGTTGGGGCACTGGGCACTGCGGTGCTCGATGCAGTGGCACGTGTCGCACACCCAAGTCTGACGACGGAAGGGCTGCACCCACACTGTAAACGAGCCCAGTCCCACGTGGAACGGGAGGCTGGTGCCGTCGAATGTAATGAGTGCCGACCCAGAGTTTCTGAGAGGACGGGCCTGGAGGATAGCACATCTCCGGCAATGAAGGTTTCTTATGAACTGTGCAGAATCCAGGCCGCCAAAGTTTTTTATGAATCCGCGAACCTGGCCATGGCGAATGGCCTCGTAGCCTTGTAAAGAGATCTGCAGAGTGCCGATCGGGATGTATGTTACGTTCAGTAAGGCATCGCAGACTTCAGGCAAAGCTGCGTCGACTGCAAGTTGATTACTGCGGTCGAGGTACCTCACTTGGTAGAGGGCTGCAATGGTGTAGGAGACCGGAGGCCCATCTGTGCAGCAACTGCAGAGTCGATGGCAAGAAAGACCCCATCCATGATGCGGCATGGTTTGGTCGGCCGTAGAATGACAGTGTGGGAGAACTCACTGCAGAGCGATGCTGCTGGAGGCGCCGCGGGTGGGGCCGCCTTACGCCGGCGAGAGACAAGATGCCATCCGTCCTCCAGAGGGAACGAGTCAGGGTTCGAGTCACGTTGGATGCACCGGCGTGAGGTGGTAAGCTTAGTCGCAGCGGCGCCGAAGAAAAATGCCACGAGCACGCTTCGTTTCATTGGCGGCAGTGCGGATGTGGCGACTGTTGTTGAGGGGCGGAAACTTGCTTTTGGGATCATCGTCGCCGAGGATGGAGAATGGATTCTGAGTAAAGACCGCAGGTTGATTCCACGCGGCAACAAGTGGTGCGTCAAGAAGCGACGTGATGGCAGGAGTGGTTGCATCGGCTGTGGGTGGTGCATTGAGCGGTAAGCTTAAGACGGCGGGAGAAGCCGGCGTGGCCTCGGTGGGTTGCGAGTCCATTTCGTTGGGTAGAGAAAAGTCCCGAGGGCCGTAGTCGGTGCTAATGGTCGTCATGGGTCATGATGGGTGTGTGGGCACAAAAATTTGCCGGAGCTGAAGTGAGCTAGATAGAAGATATGGCCTCTTCTTTCTCCACGACCATCTACGAAGCCACAAGACTGCAGCTTTAGCTTCGACTGAGCAGTGGCTCTCTTGTGAAATTGCACAGCAAAGCACAGACCTTCCAGATAGAGTCCAGGCTCTTGCTCATACTGTTTGGGAAAGTACCCCTTAGGATTCGAAAACACTTCATTTGTCCGATCACTCGTTCCACGTGGATCCGGACCTTCGCAATCGCCCTAGTCTTCGCTTCATCCTCCAGGGAGAGCTGTAGCCTTCCCCCAAGGAAAGGTGGAATGTTCAGGTTAGCTCCTGCAGCTTCGACTTCTTCAGTGATCAAAATGCCTCTGTCCGCCATGACAGAGTCTCCAGGCTCAAGAAGGTTGCATAGCCCGGAATGTGCGGTCAGGGCTTTGTCAGAGACGCGGCCAGGGGCAAGGTCGCTCACGAACGACACGAACCCATTGGGGGTGATGCCCAGCAGTCCCTTGGCAGTGTTGTGGCTCTTGCAGCTTGAGTAGGTATCACTTTGCACCCTGAAGTCGCTAGGCGTCTCGATGAAGATTTCCGTGCAATCTAGAATGACCCTCGTCGATGGATACGCCTCGATGAAGCACTCCGGCATGTACTTGTTCACAACCTGTCGCGACGGCCAGTAGTTGGGTTGAGCAAGGTAGTCTGCCAGGTAACCAATCCAGAATGTCCACACCCGGCTGACTGTGCTGATGTGGACACGAAACCGATACGCAAGGTCCTGCTCCAAAAGCCCCACCCTCAGGCGGGACAACACGAGCAGCAGCTGATCATCCATGGATAGACAAGTTGACTTTCTCTGCGGACCTGGACTTTCCTTGTGAGCTTCATAACCTGCCTGAACAAACTTGTAAAAGACGAGAAATCTCTCCAGGGAGTCGAATCCCGTGTAGAAGGCCAGTTTCTTTGGGTCATGTTGCACGGCTGTGAGCGTGAAGCTCTGAAAGGGGATTGTAGCATCGATGACCTCCTCCGCTTTGTCATACATCTCCTCAAGATGGGCTACTTTCTTCCGCAGAGCTTCATTTTCTTTCTGTAGACAGTCGTTGTCCTTGCGCAGTTTCGAGTTTACAGAAACGAGCTCCTCTAGCTGCCTGATGCGATCACGCAGGGCTTGATCGACAGATCCTGTGATGCTGTACTGGTGGTCTGCAAGACGGGGAGATAGCAAAATACAAATCACATCATTTTTGCAGTCAAATATCAAAACATAAGACTAGGCTTTGTCCCTGTAATTGCCTTGGCTCTGCCAAATAGCATATCATGTGCCATACAAAAAAGCATCACATGTTAAAGGGGCCAAGAAACGATATTCATTTGGATGTTCTGCACCTCATACAAGCATACTGACGTCTGTGGCACGAATATAATCTATATTATAATCTATATACCACAAGCCAGAGGCTCCCCTGCCAAGGGCATATTTTGAGGAATAGAAGGCTATTTTACAGTCAGAAATCACAATGTTGACAAAGCCTAGGGTTCACATCAGGGTGACGACACTTGAATACAGACTGCTTATGAACTGGACACAAGCACTGAGTGAGCACCTGACTCACTATTTGGTTACAATCAATGTTATGGTAAATATTTGGGCTTGGGCTTGTGTCTAATCACTGTGCCAACAGTAGCAGCTGACCCCTAACAGTAATCATGTGATTGTTTTACCTGACTGTGAGGAAGAGCAGGATATTGCTTGTTCTCAAGCTTTTTTTGTGCGACAGCAGCATTTAGCAGAAGTAACCGAGTCGGTTCATGACCTCTTTAATGCAGCTCTGTTACACACGAAGGAACTATAATGGGGAATGCTGGCTATTCGCATCGAGATCCGATTGTCACGGGTGCTGCGGGTAAATGTGGAACTAAGCTTAGTTCTTCACTTACTTGGAGCACGGAGAATGCTGCGGACGCTAACTCGAAGCCCTGAGAGGCTCCGATGCAGCGTTCGCGCGCATGCATAGGAGTCAACTGCGAATTCTAAGAGCATGCATAGCCTTGCCCGTGCTCCATATCAAAAGTGGGGATGGTTTTTTTGTGGACGCCAGAGAATCGCCGCTTGCCTTGTAGGAAACAATGGATAAACAAAAGCATGTGTCCCCACTTTTCAATCTGGACCTCGAGGCAAATAACATGCAAGCAGGGCTGTGGCAGCATCTCCTTTGTGCCTGGCAGACAACGAAGTGAGGGTGTGACCGCAATCCGAAAGAACAACTCTGCGGGTACCTTGCATGTGCGGTGTCTTAGAGTGCACCGTGCCATATGGTGTTGCGAGTATGGAACGGCCACAACTTGCGTGCTATAGCCAGCGGTGACTGCGTTAGTACAGTTCGTAAAGTTCAAAATACTGCATGTAAGTGTTCCATGCACCTATCGAGACTGCTCCACGGTTGACAGGGATGCCAAATAAACAGACAAGCAAAACTGATACTCAATGTTAGGAGCTTACCGCTAGCTATTACATCATAGGTGTTAGGGACACCAGCGGAGGCCAAGGGGCTGCTGGGTTGTGCTGGCTCCTGGCTAGCAGGCAGGGTCATGGTCTGTCCCAGGTCAAGGTCCGACAGAAAGTAGGCCGGCACCGGCTGCAGCGTATGGCGCTTCCTTGCGCAAGTCATGTTTGGGACCTTTGGGCAGGCCGCAACATCTGCATGCAAGGATAAGGCAATTGTTAACGCAATTATTTTATAAGCATTACATACCGGCTGGGATTCTGTCTAGCACAGGGCACAGTTTACACTGTACGGAGCACATGACATGTCAAACAACCAAGAGCTCAGCTAGATCAATAGCGGTCACTGTTTCTACCCTTTGGTAGCTGGTCTGGAATGTTGTAGCCAAATAGCGATTGTTGCAGTTCTTTCTGAGACGAAGTGCATTCAACAGCCACCAGCGTATAAAAGAAGGGAACAAAGATTATGTCCTTATTCAACATAGTTTGGCACACAACAAAAGGTTTGTCCCAAGCAAGCCAATCAGAGCACACTTCTCTAGTGAAGAGCTGTCACATACCTTTGACTCCAACACTTCAATCAGTTCACAGGGGTTCTAGAGTCTGCCACCTGCCATTATATTGTGAAATAGACTATATCCGGTGCCATCTTAGGCTGTCCGTATTTGCCTCAAGTGCCCCTCATTAAACATAATTGTATTTCCACATTCATATGTGTTTCCATTTGTGACAGGAACGATATGCACAGCTGCAGCTTCTTACAAAGCAGTTGGCTCAAGCATATTACGACCGCAAACTCCTGACAAGGCATGTCCAACTCTATCTGCTTGAATGGTCACTAGGAAACTGCCTAGCCAAGCAAACACGGTGGACAGTAATTATAAAGTCCCTGCACCTGACGTCAGTTCCGGCTCAAAATATTTCTAGAATTTATATGAGTACATTTTCTCCTATGTTTATCTATGTGCTAAGAGACTGTTTCCCAGCTCGCTGAAGTCCTCTTGCATTGTGACCGACTGTGTCAGATAGAGCAGTCGGAAATATAAACAAGCATTGTCTGGTACCGTTCAAACACACTGCTGTTATTTAGAGTCAAGATGAGCTGGCACTTCAATGTACGACAGGAAACATGCAGAGCTTTCACTACTTTTTACAACGAGAGAGCTGGATTAAAAGCTGTCATTTGGGGCCATCAGAGATGAAGGCAGCAGAGCGACATTCCCTGGTGTTTTGAGCAGCGAGCTAGCTAAGCCAAGCCAAATCCTAGAAAAAGGCAGTCAGTAGGTTTATATGCCACCTATTCTCACTGCACATTTAAGTGACGGACGAGAATGTCACTTTTTCAGTTATATACTTGATGCGACTTAACCGCACGTCGCAAATCCTCTTTTCGATTGCAGTCCATTTGCGTCGTCTAGCCGTTGAGAGATATCATGTATTCAGACAGAACATTGTTATTATGTCTGCAGCTCTACAAAATCTGACATTAGGATTGCTTGAAGCTCCGTCTTTTTCTATGAGAGCGATGATTGCTTCCGTAGGTCACACATTTCGCCATGCTCACTGGGTAGCACCGCTGTCTACAAATCACCAGACGCCACCAGCAGTGACGTAACTCACGTGAGATACGACCCATGTATACAGTGATCACAAGCAAGAATATAAGCAGGGAGAAACAACTATTGCAGAAAGAAACAAAAATAGGCAAATAACATACACTTCGGAAGTGTCCTGGTTGGAAAAAACCGGGGAGCTTTGTCCTCGTACTTCTTTCTCCCAGTTTCGTTAAAATGAGCGCCGCATATTCTGCTGTCAGAGGTTGGCGTCCACAGAGAGAACCGTCCAGTGGTACCTGCATGCAAAAGAAGCAGTTAGCACCATATTAAAGCTTCACTCATTCAACTTTGGAGCAAGTGCAACTCAATCTCTGTGGTAAGAATGGATGCAGCAGCCGTGGCCTCTGAACAAGGGGGTCAGTAAACTATCCGGGCAAGGGGGTAGAATTCAGTTCTCCTCCTCCCCCCATCGTCACCCCACCGCCTTCTAAACACTTTGTGCAGCGGGCACTAAGAACAAGCACATTGTTTATGCCTAACAAACCTGGAGTGGATGCACGCTGAAAATGATAGAAGCACTGTGAGAGTATCTTTGCTTTAGCTGTAGGGTAGTAAGATGAAGCGACATTCCTGCGATGCAATCAGATATTGGTATGTCGGTGCAGGTGGAAGTGGCCATGAGAGTGAAAAGGGCACATGCAACATCTGGGATTCTTTGAGATTGTCTTTTTTTGTTTGAGTGGTATGTTGCACTTATGGGTCAAAATTAATTAATGCTATTTTTATTTAAAAAAATGTTTTTCGCAGGTATGTTGCATATATGGGTAAAATAACTTGGGCAACGTCGGACAGTACACACACTGTACCTTCCTGATCATTGTCAGGAAAGTGTAGATAACAAGTAAAAAACATGGTAAATACCTTTCCTGTTGATTCGCTGCACCCAAATGTTGCGTAGATGGCTGTCCTTCGGAAAGCGATTCCAGGACACATGCTTGGCACTGAGAGTGGTGTGGGCACAGCCCGGTACACAGCAGGTTGTACCGCCCGTCATGTCGCTTCTGAAGGTGACCTAAGAAGATACTACATTCAGCTGACATCTCGAATAGTGAAATAAATAAGTGAAGTGACTATCAGTTTCAAAGTTGCAGTTGCTGACATAACTCGCTTGCCAAGGGCCCGCTCAACTCACAACCGCTGTTAAGAGCGATTATGAAGCTATGTGATGTACTACATACGCATACCAGCCGCGACGATGAATCACCGGCGCTCGCGGACGGTCAACGAACGCGAGAAAAGTGACGCCGTGCGGACGGTTGTTGACGAGCGCTGCCGAGGCACGCCGACCGCTGGTACAGCTTCGCAAGCGTCCGAAGGGCAAAAAGATCGCAACGACAAAACACCGTCCTGAATGTTGAGCACGCAAGCAGTAGTGCTCGATATCCCACGCTCACATTTCACAGAGCGAGCGCATCACGAAGCGAAGGCATGTCGGCCTTCGCTTCGTGATGACTACTTTATTTCTCTGCTTACAGCGGTGACATTTGTACTGATGTTCGAAACTGCTCTCTCGCGAATGCACACGGGTTAAATGAACGGCCTAGGAGTGGGATAGAGCGTAACGGCAACAGTCCAGTACTCACCCCGGGAGCGGCGAACGAAGCGGCGTGGTGTCCGTCGACGGCCACGTCGAAAACGATGGAATATGCACAAAAACACGTAATATACAGAAGAAATACAACGCGCTGAACGAAATAGATACACTTATGAACAAGAAAAATACACTGGAGTAGATAAAAAAGAGGGGAGATTAAGGTTAAACAACGAAAATGAAAAGGACGTCTAGGGCGAGGTAATGCGATTCCAACGGAGAGCAGCCAGACGACGGGGGCCAACAGAACACCGATCCCAAGATTCCTCGCGCGCGCGCCGGGGCGCTTGGGAGGACTGCAAATGGTCTATTGGAGTTGATTGGGCAAACAACCCATAGGGGTTAGGGCAGAATGCCCTTCAACATGCCCCCGGTAGTATTAGCATCGGCGCTTTCCTCGGAGCTTCCCACGGAGCGGTTCCTGGTGGCGTCTTGGTCCCCTACGAGACGACTACGGGGAACAGACGTGACGACAATGGCTGCTCGCATGAAGCGCCAGAGGCGTGGCCATCCATCGTCCACCCACATGCCAGCAAAACGGCTGATGCGACCACACCAGCGTGGCCTGCTGGAGAACCAGTAGACAAGTGTGCGGCACGTGCGGTCCAACCGGAACCCCTTGCCCGCCACCGAACGGTGACCTGGGCGTGTCTGCGAGACGTGATCATCCTCAGTCTTTCTTTGACCCTCGGTATCCTAGTGACCATGGTGTCATGGGTGAGTCGGCTGAAAATCTATGACAGGCTACTTTGAGTTTATAGGTCCGTCCAGTCACGTGCTTTATACCATCCCTTGACGCTACGCGTCACCAAATTAGAGATACAGCAGAATTCTAGATTGTAGTTAACATTGCAGGTCAACAGATCGAGCTCTCTTGGATACAGGAGCTGCAATTTCACTTTTTGGAGACTTCTTTAGGAAATTGTGCAAAGATCGAAACATCTCAATGCGGAGTTCTCAGGGAGAGCTGCGTACGGCATCTGACCAAGTTATTTCCGCCACTGAAGGAGCTGAAGCTGAGCTTTGATGGAAGACCATGCCGAAACATTTCACATATCTGCCGGGTCTCGCCTGCCCTATTCTTCTCGGTCGAGATTTCAACTCCAGGGAAAGTATAGTCCTATATTTGTCAGCAGAAGCATATCGATGTGGCTCGCAGTCTGCTGCTTTCAAGTTTGCAGTCCGACCAAGGTCTACCGCAGCTCGTTCTCTAGAGAGTACAAGATGTATCTGCACGTGGCAATAAAGTAAATTTCTGGCACCGATTCGGACCGTTTACGTATAGCAAAGGTTATAGAGAATTTCTCAGATATCTTTACGGAAACACCTGGGAAAACTAACATCTTCGAGCACCGAATTGATACTGGAGACACTCCGCCTATCCGATTTAACGCGCGGTTCCTTAGTGTTCATAAACGCACACTCCTGGACGGAGCACTGGATGAGACGATCCGGACCGGAGCCGTTCGTCCCTCGAAATGTTCATGGGTTTTTGCGGTTGTGTTAGCACCCAAGAAGGATGGCACGGCACGCCTCTGCGTAGATTACCGTCATCTGAATGCGGTCAAGAAGCGAAATTCATACCCCTTTCCATCAGTCTTGTCTGTTTTATGTGCACTGGGGTCTGCGCGGATATTCACAACCCTCAACTGTAGTAAATAATTTTTGCAAATTCTCGTAGCAACAGATGACGTCACTAAGGCAGCACTTGTTTGCCCCAGGGGTTTATTCGAATTTTTCCGGCTCCCCTTCGGCCTATTTAACTCCCCCGCGAGCTTCCAGAGGCTCATGGATACAGTCTTGGGTGATGCAAAATTTAACTATGCAATGGCCTCCATGGACGACGTAGTAGTGTTTACTAATACTGTCGAGGACCATTTTTACCATTTGCAAGCGCATAAGTGAAACTGGTCTCACAATTAACCCGTCATAAGTGCAACTTGCATCACCCAAAGTGGAGCATCTTGGCTTCGTGGTGGACCAAGGGTCACTCCAGCCGCAAGAAGAGAAGCTCAGAGCAATTATGAAATTTCGCCAGCCACGAGACAAAAAAGTTTACAACGATGTACCTTGGCATGGTGGGATTGTACCGCGAGTTTATTGCCAACTGCGCTGATTTGGCCCGGCCCCTTCACCAGCTATTACGCAAGGAGGTTTCATGGACCTGGACTTCCACTGAGGAAGAAGCGTTTAAAGCGTTAGCTAGGGCTATTGCTGATACTGCATCTCTGAGACTTCCTAATCTCAATGCTCCATTCGTCCTCCAAACGGATGCCAGTAATTACGGTATAGGAGCAGTACTACTCCAGGAACATAACGCAGCGTTGCGGCCCGTTGCATTCACGAGTCACACTCTTATAGCGGCCGAATGTAACTATACGGTAACCGAAAAGGAATGTCTAGCTATAATATTCGCTTTGAGAAAGTTTGACATGTACCTGGATGGGGCGACTTTTACCATCTCAGACTGACCATCAAGCATTAACATGGCTGAACAACCTTGCAAACACCCGCTGGACGCCTCGCTCGCTTGGCTCTGGCTTTACAGAAATATAATTTTTCAATTGAATACACACCAGGAAAGTTCAATGTCGCAGCAGATGCTCTGTCACGAGCACCCCTACCTCCCCCCCCTCCCCCGAAAGGCCGATGACACAGCAGAACTCGTCGCTGTCGCCGACACTGAACTCTCCTGGGGTCTTTCTGTGAGCCGGGACGAGCTACGAGAAGCCCAGCAAGAAAACGACATGTGCCAAAAAGTATCTTGGTGCTTGAATCAGCCCAATCAAACCGATGGAAACGGAACGGATGTGTCGGTAGACGCATATGTGCTTAGCGAGGATGGAGTCTTCCTTCGCTACATACCGCAGGCAGACGAGGCCGGCCGCACTACGTCCTCTTTTCGTGTGGTTGTGCCCAGTACATTAAGACAGACTTTCCTTCGGTATTTTCATGACAGTGCGCTAGCTGGCTACAGTGACGGTCAGAAAACCTATTAGAAACTGTGTCGCGTTGCCACTTGGCCGAGGATGCGCTAGGATGGTCTCCGCTACACACGCAGTTGTTTACGTTGCCAACAAGCCAAACCCAAGGGAAATAAACCCCCTTGTTTGATGCAGTCAGTGGAAAGTCGTTTTCCCTGGGAGATTGTTTCATGTGACATAATGGGTCCCTTTCCACGCAGCCCCAAAGGAAACAGGTATCTCCTGGTGGTCACCGACCACTTCTCAAAGTGGGTGGAGCTTCACCCTCTCCGCCAACTGAGTTCCAGGACGATTTGGGACAAATTGAAGGGCACCTTCACCCGCTTCGGGGTCTGTTCCCAATTAATTTCCGACAACGAATCGTACTTCACAAGTAAGGTTTTTGAGGACTGTTGCACAACACTGGGCATCCAGCACAAGTGCACTACTCCTTACCACCTTCAAGCCAACATAGCTGAGAGTGTCAACCGGAACCTCAAAGCAATGCTAGTGGTACACACCGAGAGACACAAAGACTGGGACAATTACATCCCGGAAATGACATTTCGCCCCTCGCACTACGGAGAACCGTACGACAGGGTTCACACCTTCCCAAATAAACTTTGGACGCGAGCTGCGATTTCCCCTCGAGTACAGCTTTCCTGACGACAATAAAGGACCAAACACCACGTACGCGAGATTCGCTGAACAACTTCGTGATAAATTCACCGACGCTGTGCAAGTGGCTCAAGAAAATATTGAGTTAGCGCAGCTCGATCAGAGGAACCAATATGACCCAGGCAGGAGACCCCTAGAATTTTCAATAGGAGACCGCGTTCTACGGTGCGTGCATCCGCTTAGTAATGCAGCGAAAGGCTTTGCGGCATCACTAGCTCCTCGTTGGGAAGGTCCCTTGGAAGTTGTTTCACGGGTATACCGTTTTGTGTACACTGTATAGGTTACGACATGTCGAAGAAAGGACGTTAACTGGGCTCGTTGACATTTGTGATCTGAAGCCGTTTGTATCTAGAGATGCCACCCTTTAAAGATGCCCGAATGAACTCAGTCCCCTGTCAATTTTCGCCACACGAAGGATCGTTGCTCTGTATGTTTCTATCCAGGCATGCCACCTCAACGCAGCAACACCCATTCATTTAGGCGATCTCGGAGCCGCTCCCGATCCCCCTACGCCCCCAATTCAACCCACGGGGACACTCTCGATGCGCCAGGTGGCATAGCCGCCGACAGCGGCCGCCACGCACTGCCGAGGCTGCCACCTGGTGCGTGATGGAGGCCGGGCGAATCGTCACATTTGCGTCCCGGATGGCCTGGGAGCACCAACCTGAAGTGCCACAGGGGTCTGCACCAGAGGACGTTCCCCATCCCTTCCGGCGACGTATACTGACGGAGCGCTGTGCTGCACACCTGCCCGCCGCCGACGACTATGAAGAATACGTCGGCATCTGCGAACTTCGCCGCGTCCCACTAATTGCATGCGAACAACGTTCATCTAGGAGTGACGAACGTCAGACTTAGCTGACGACGAAAGATAACCGCCATATTAAACCCTATACCCTCACAAGCAAAAGGGAGACTCAGACGGTTCCGCTACGTCAACATAAAAGCCATCAAATTCCGCCGCGACAATAGACCATTCTGAAGGCGATAGGCGGTCACCGCCCATCGCTAAAGGCCTCACCGACCGCCCCCCACCGGCGAGTCGTGACCGAGAAAGCAGGTCTCTCCTGGCCACCCTAGCATCACTTGCAGAGGCCACGGCTCCCAACGCAACCCTATCGTGGACGGAGGCCATGCAGTGACTGGACACACGGCATCACTACACTCTAAACTTGGTCCTCTTAGTAAGAGGGATTAAAAAAAAATCCCCCTTAAAGGTAGGAGGGACGGCAACTTTCTTAAATAAAAGGGACGGAAGCGCTGTCAACGTAATTTACGTTTTTCAAGAGGGACAGCTTCCTATGAAGTGTAAGGGGGATAACGGCCCTCTTAAATTTTGGAGGGACATAGTTTCTCTTAGAAATGTCCCTCTAAATTTCGTTCCTCATTTTAAGAGGGCCTTGTTCTTCAGATATCCTTCTTAAATTGCCGAGGGACTGCGTCCGGTTAAAAAATAAACGGAGGTGCGTGGCTTTTAAATTATATTGCACACAGCAAATTACACAAGAAACGTCTATTGGGCAATGCACAAAACTCTGTGGCGCCCGCGACGAATTAAACACAAAACAGGCATTATATTATGTTGCCACAAGAATCATTGCTTTTGGAATTTAGATACGAGCTTCCTCAGCCTTTCCGTCATTAATACGACCAGGAACTTGTCTTCCACCTCTACGTTCCGAGTCCTCAACGGAGTCATCCTTCTCGTGTGTGACCTCTTCACGCGCTGAATGATCAACCATCATAAGATCAGTCAAATCTTCTGAAAAAAAGAAACAAGGTAAAAGACGTTAACCAACCTATTAGTACGGAACTTAACTAAGGCAATACTAGTTTATTTACCGACCGGTCTTTTATACAAACTAGTCAGTGCCAATACAACAGAATATTTTAGCACTTGCTGCCCGAAACGCATTTGAACCGCGTTCTAAAACTTTTCCTCAATACACCAATCTAATGTTTACAAACCCACAGTCCAGCATGCACATATTCGCGGCTTTGAAAAGCGAGCAAACCACGCGCCATATGCGCGAACTTTGAACATAAAGCCTGCCAAAGGCTTTTTTTCTTTTTTGACAACGGTCTAGATGCTTTGTTAGAGAACAGCAGACATGACAATTTCATATGGAAGCACTGAGCGGAACATACCTATTTCATTGTGTGAAGTTGGAGGATGCCTACAGTCAGCACACCATTCGGGGTGCTGGCTCCTACTGGTTCCTTTTCTCAAAAATCCATACAGGAACAGTCGTGGCAAGCGCCACGACATATTCCCCGGATATCAACGTTGGACGACATGAGTTCATCGACATGTGCATGTAGCTAGTATCTGCAATAACATGCAAAAAAAAGATAAAAAAAGAAACAGACCCGAACACGCACACAAACTGCCAGGAGCGCTCCGCTCTGGAAAAACGAAAAACTCGCGGCATCCACACAGCAACGATCGCGGTTTTCAAACTACCAAAAGCGCGTGAGAGCCGTTAGTGGAGGCGCGCCAATTTAGAAAAACAAAAAACTAACAACATTCAAACCGCAAAGAGCTTGACGCTTCCGAGCATACCAAAAGCACGCGAGAGCCGTTGGTTACGACGGGAGGCGCGCCACATAAAAACGAAAAACTCTCGACATCTAAACAGCAAACAGCGCACGGCTTCCGAACATATCGAAAGCGCACGAGAGCGGTTCGCGCCAAAGAACGGGCACAAAGCGAAGAGCGGAGCCAAAGAAGTTCCGTCGTTCCGTCGCTGCATCTCATTCCAATTGAACTACTACGCTAGAGCAAAAAGAAAAGAAATGAAAAAAGCTCGCGGCTGTCGTTATGGAAATGCAGATAATTGAATAACTCACCTACGATTCGGTGATCTGTTTTAGTATCAGCAGGAGCTAAGTCAAACAGAAATGTCATCTCAGTTCCACCAGAAAAAACAACGAGTCAATGACTCTCTGAAGTAAACGTCTTGGCGAAAAGCAGGAAAACGCGGTACCCCCTTCTTGCTTCGAGAACTTTTGTGCGAGATGGGTAATTGGGACTTTTCGCAGCACACCTGTACAGAATTCTCGCGTACTCGATGCCGGACTACATGCCAGTTCAAGGTCGCTAAAGAAAAAAAATATCAGTGTAACGTTGTTCAACGTTTAAGAGGGATGGTTGCCTTTTTTCGTCTGTGTTTGTTAAATCTAATTATGTCCCTCTTAGCTCCGCTATTGTCCCCCTAAGAAACCCCGCCTTTTTTTTTGGGTGCCCTCTTTAAAAGAAGGTCCCTTTTATCTCGCCCATTTCCCTCATAAAATAAGAGGGCTTGGGAGTTTTAAGACGGCCCAGCTTTAGAGTGTATGCCCCCTGCCAACAACTCCACAATCATGGCGTCTGCTCTGAGAAAATGACCAACGAAAACCACCTGAAAAAAAAACTCCAACCCCCCCCCCCCCCCCTACCTGAGAGGGGAAATGATGTGGGGATTTATCAAAAGGAAGAGAATAAAGATGGCTTGTGAGGCGGGTGAAGCTATCGCGCGCTCAGAACGAGCGCGGGTTAGAACGGGTGTGGACACCAGCGAAACGGTTGCCAGTTCTTGAGTCTCCACATACTAAAGTGGCTATTGGCCAATCTAAGTCGGCGAGCAATACCCTGAGAAGACGGCCTTCGTCACAGCCAACGGATTGTACGAGTTTGAAGCGATGCCTTTTGGACTTTCGGATGGCACCGGCAACCTTTCAGCGAATCATGAACACAATGTTAGCAGGTCTGAAATGGCAGAGCTGCCGTGTCTACCTAAAAGACGTCGTTGTGTTATCACGTGGATGTTCGACGAGCACCTGAGACGCCTTCAAGCCGTATTGCAAGTGATCAAGACCACTGGACTCACCCTCAAGCCCATGAAATGCCGTTTCGCCTATGACGAACTGAAGTTCTTAGGCCACGTCGTGAAACACGAAGGTGTTCGCATTGGCCCTGAGAAGACGAGCGCCGTGGTTCATCACCGTCGGAAAAGAGGGCCGTTAGAAACTTCCTGGCTTTCTGTGCCTACTATTGGTGCTTCGTTCAAGATTTCGCCAAGCTTTCTGCGTCACTCACGCATCTTACACAGAACGCTGTGAAGTTCCAAAGGGAAGAAGAGGAACAGCGGGCATTCGAGAGCTCAAGCGGAGATTTCAGACGCCGATCCCGGCCATTTCGGCCAGTTTGCAGAAACGGAAATCCACACCGACGCAAGTAATACCGGACTCGGTGAGGTACTAGTCCAACGGCTGGAGGGTACGGAGCGAGTGATCGCTTAGGCAAGTCGTACACTGTCTAAAGCGGAGTGCAACTACTCAACGACAAAAAAGAGTGCCTTGCTGTCGTCTGAGCGCTAACGAAGTTCCGCCCATGCTTGTATGGTAGTCTATTCCGCGCTGTCACAGATCACCACTCGCTGCGCTGGCTCCCAAACCTAAAGCATCTCTCTGGATGCCTCGCCCGCTGGAGTCTCCGACTAAACGAATTCGACATGATCATTACACTGAAATTCGGTCACAAACACAGTGACGTCGGCTGTCTGTCGAGAGTCCCGTCGAGTCACCATCTGCCAGAACCGACGACGAGGAGGACGAAGGCTGTATTGGCGCAGTCAAGATAGCCGAGATGGCATCACTTCAACGTTACGACTGCGAATTCCGTGCCACGATTGAGCACCTGGAAGGTCAAGGAAGTGCCGTCCCCCACATTTTCTCCTGAGGCTTGTCGCGTTTCGCCATTCGATGAAGTGTTGGCTCCAAAGATAACTTCGGGATTAGCAACCAGGAATATCTACAGGTAATTGCTACCGATCTTCAGGCAAAAATCTTCCAAGCCTGCCATGACTACCTGACGGCTAGGAACCTTGGCTAGAGCAGGATGCTCGCCAAATTTCGGGAAAAGTACTACTAGTCGAAGCTACCGAAGTCCGTTCATCACTACATTCTATCATGCTATGAGTGTCAGTGGCGCAAGAAACCAACGACGAAACCATCAGGACTTCTGCATCCGAATGCTCCCCGTCCACACCGTTCCAGCAGATCAGAAGGAATTTGTTTGTTTGTTTGTTTATTTATTTTTGACTCAATTGTCAGGGAGGATGGGACAAAAGGCGAAAACGAATCACCTGACTAGGTCCCAACCCCCGTTACAGCACTCAGCAGCAGGGCACAGGAAATGAATCAAAAACAGCATAAATAAAAAAATAATGAATCAAAAACAGCATAAATCAAAAAATAAAACAATATATGAGAAGATAAAAATATGAGGCACAAAAAATGTACAATCTATTTTGATGTGAACTATACTAGGAATACACACTAGGCACATTGAAGTATACCGTAAGGTATTTTTTGAAAAGAGACATGGACGCTATTGTTTGGGCTAATTCGAATACACAATAATTTTTGTTAAGAAGATCGGTTATCTGGTAGGATATTTTTTGTGTACCGTAATTAGTTCTTATTTTAGGTTTTGAAAACTGCTGGTGTCTCAAGTTGTAATTTATTTGCTTGGGTAAATATGTTTCGTAAATATGTTACTTGACCCTTTTCCGCCATCAACGTCGAGAAACTGCTGGATAATCTTCGCCACCGATCATCTCCTCGAGTCCATCGTTTTCCGGCACGGCGCTCCCGAAGCTCTGATTACAGATCGTTGGTCATCGTTCATGGCACAGCTAATGCAAGCGATCATTCGTCTCAGCCACACCAACCAC
Organism: Ixodes ricinus; assembly: GCA_037355805.1. Lineage (NCBI taxonomy): Eukaryota > Metazoa > Arthropoda > Arachnida > Ixodida > Ixodidae > Ixodes > Ixodes ricinus. Next base: position 72,730 of record JAZHYW010022765.1, on the reverse strand, counting down.
CGGAGAAAATGAGTGTACCATCCTCAGATTAATGGGCTGACCGAACGCCTAAACAAGACCATCGCCGACATGATGTCGATGTACGTCGACGTGGAACACAAGACGTGGGACGAGGTCCTCCATTATGTTAGATTCGCCTACAACAAGCGGTCCAGGAGACCGCTGGTGTCACACCATTTCAGCTGGTGCATGGTCGCCACGCTACCTCAAGAGCCAGCTGGCGACGGACGTGACGACGTCCAAGTGGTAGCGCAACGAGAAGAAGGAGTCTGCAATCTCGCGCGAGTCCGGATCCAAGCCAAGCAGCTTGTCGACGCCGGCCGCTACAGCCTTTGTCGTTCGGACGTTCACTTCCAGCCAGGAGACCGGGTGTGGGTGTGGACACCGAATCGACGTTGTGGCCTCAACAAGAAGATTGGAAAGCGCTACTTTAGACCATGCAAAGTCCTTCGACGCCTGGAAGATCTCAACTACGAAGTGCTGCCCGACAGAACGCAAGCATTATCGCGACGCCGACAGCGACCCGAGGTGGTTTACGTCGTTCGACTCAAGCAATTCTACGCTTGATAGGACTGTGAATCTTATCTGTTCCAAGTGACTCTTTAGTTTACCGTTCTTTTTCTTTTTTTCTTGTTTTGTTTTGTTTGAAACATGCATCGTGGCGATGCATGTTTCAAAGGGAAGTAATGCCGAGTCGCGACGGGCCAAGTAGGCAGCGTGCCCGTGGCCTAACGGTTATCGTGCTTGCCTCCCGCGCGAAAGGTCGCGGTTCGATGCCCGGCCGTGTAAACACATTTTTGTGGTTTCTGTAACGTCGCGTTTTGGTAAATTCGAGACCTCTTTCTAATTCGTGGTTGGAATGTTCTACGATCCGACCTTTCTACGCCGATTGTTCCAGAAGCCCACGCGTCGAGATAAGGGCGTTGCGAGCCGGAGTCAGTCTCGCCCCAGCGCTCAATCCTGCTGCTTCACCGATATCAACGCCTGCGACGCAAACCTTCTTCTATTCTGTTTTGAACACAAGTTCACTCCCACTAGAACGCGTAGTTTTCCCAGTTATTCGCCGCCTTATTATGTGTCATTCTTAACACTATCCTCCAAAGATCAACGGAATGCGTACACGGATAACACAACAATGTTTTGAACAAAATTGCGGGGATTCTTGATTGTAAAGTTTATTAAATTTCAAGAATAAAACTTTTTTAAACTTACGAGTGAAGTACGGTGTACGAAAGGCTTGCGTTTCCAGTAACGGTTTCGAGCTGTTCGTAAAAGAACAAGACCTCACCATTATAAATATTTCAAAAACGACACACAGCAAATACGATTGCACGTACAATAGGTTAGGATGCATTGCCGTGTCTCTACCAATATTTTGCCAATCTCAGCTGAATCAATACAGAGCAATACGATCTGTTTAATCCAACAACAGTACTCATATGGTACTTTGTTTTAACGCAAATTTTATATATCGTATATTTTAATCTATTTTATGTCCAATCAAGTGCTTTACAAGGTACGTTAACTACAGCCTGTAACGCAGCACACCGAAATGTTACCTAACCGACTCTACCTAAACGACTCACCAAGGCTCTCTCAAGTATCACTAATCAAAAGACTCCTGTTTGAAATGCCATGTGACAGGGGTTGTTTCCTTATTCTGTTCCAAGCATTAGGTTATCGTGAAAGCTATTTACTTCCCGTCTAACAACTCTCACTCTCATGTGTTTATTAACTGGTAGCACTCTTCTTCACTGCTGTTTCTTTTCACTTGGTCCAGAATTTTATGAAAAAAGGACCTCCATTCGTGTTTCTTTAAACCTGGAAACAAGTTCATTTGCTGGCCATTGGCGGCCACTACAATTAGGTAGAATAAGTTGATTAGCTCGCAAATTAAGTAAAATGATTTAATTAACGTTTTAGATGTTCATTTTGAGGGCCTAGTGCTTCTGAAGGAAAGACGCCAGCCCTCAACACTATATAGCCGTCTAGTAAATTTTTATTTAAAAACGAATTCGTAGTGGGCTTTCCGAGGCTATAAATCTCACATTTCGGCGCGGCTTCAAAGCAAAAGTATGCGGCCAAGGAGCGCCAGTGAGGTCAATCCTTTCGTCCTTCGCTGGCTCCACAAACGAAGCCGGGTACGATGGCGCCAGGTCACCCGTCCGCGCCGCAGCCACCGCAGAGCCCACTACTAACTTTTAAATAAAAATGTCACAGAACCGTCTAGACTGTATTGAGGTGAAGAATTATTTCTGCAGAATCAGTATGACGCAAAAAACTAAACTTTAAGAAAGCTCAAACTTTTAATATATTAACAAACATATAAATCTATTTCGCCACTTTCTAGTAGCTGCATTAGTGTCGCGCTTGCCTTCGGGTATAAAAACGAAACAAACAACCTCATGCAATTTTTTTTTTTAATTCTCCACCTACTACGAAAAGAGTAAACGCTATTATATTTGGCGTATGAAAGATCTGGGTGCTAACATTTCAAAGAAATGGTTATTAACTCTAACCATTCGCAATCATTTGCAATACTACTTAACCGTTGCCTAGTATTTAACGGAATAAAAGGGAATAATTTTTAAAAACAGAGAAAAATATTGTGCCCCTGTTATAAGAATGATTGATTTTTACATGGAATTCGCATTAATTTTTGTTTGTAACCGAATTTGCATTAATTCGATACGTATGGAAATTTGTTTAGATCTCGAAAAGGTTTTCAATAAAATGTTCAGTACCCGGGAAAACTCTAGGCTCTTCATTTCTCGCAGTCATTCCTGTCATCAGCATTGTATGAGCATCGTACATTTTAGAAAGAGTGACAGCATATGCGATATTATCATTGCAAATCGAATGCTTGCGAATGGCGGTACAGGTTATGTAATTCTCTGAGCTCCTGTGTCCTAACCAGCTATAAGACCGACAAATATTTGTAAATAAATTTATTTGCTCGGTAGCCTGGCAATTCACCTTCCTGGAACAGCTTTTTGACTGGTTTTTAATTTGCACCGGTCCTGAGCGCACTGAACGTAGTAACTTAATGAAACTTATTTTCTCGAATTTCGCTTTATTTTAAAAGTTATAGAAAATTTAAAATTACAAAAACAATAAAAAAATAATCTCCTTCATGACGTCGTTGGTCGTTGCTTGTGTGGCCGTGAACTAGAGGAGGGGTAGTGAGCTCAGCGAGCACTCACGGCTGCCGAACTCTGTGTCGATGGCTCGAGAGGGCGCCACTTAAGCATGTGTTGAAGAGGCTGCATGAAGCGGGCGGCCAGGGCGGCTTACGTTGCATTTGCTGCGCTATTAAAGACTAATTCGGCATTACACTTCATTGGCCACAAAGGACAGCAAACACGGGGTGAAGATCAGTTCAGAACGGGAGCTACTTCGCGCTGCCACACCGCCAAACGGTCAAATCGCAAGCCAAACCTGCGCCGAAGGCTTTCTGAAAGCTTGAAACCGGTCGGATCCACGAGCCGGTATACGACCGCAGCGCCGCCGCGTACATCCGGGACCTTTCTACGGTCGTCGCTCGTCGGTGCCTGATCCCACACCCCTTTCTAGTATGCACCGCCTTTTCCGCCGCTTGGTGGCGGGTATGCCGACGAGTCATTTCTTGTTTCCGTACTTTCTTAACTGCATTTGTTTCTTTTCTGATCTAAAATAGTGAACAAAAACTACTTTTATAAATAATTGAAACGGTTCGCGCCACTTATATTTTGTATTTCGACTAAAAACAAAAGCTTTTAGCAACCCTGACCAGTAGTAAGGCCAGGACCAAAGACATCACATATCGCGCGCTTTCGGCACCGCGGGTTGCCCCTGTAGGTGGAGGAGGTTTCCGCGTCGTCCGGTTAAAATATGACGCACTGATATTTAGTAACTCTCTCCGTGCCCGCTGTTTTGCCCGAACCCCAAGAGACGTGGAAACCGCAAAAAAGTTAGACGCTTAAATATTATTGCAGGGCCTCTTTAATATTGGTGTTGATCACATCGTAGAATGTATTTTCACTTACGTTGGTGAATGATGTCATTTAATGGATAATGCCGGCCCTGTTGACTGCGATTCTGAAAGCCTTATTGTAGGCAGCCTGAACACGTAGAAGAGATCTTTGACGAAAGTCAAATTTAGAACAACGAAATATGCGGCCGTGTGTTTAAAACCTTTTTCTACAATAAAGGGTAACGCTAATTAGTACAATTCGATTATTACTGATTATGAATTTTCTGTGTAGAAAATAGTACGGAAGCGAAAATAATTCTAATAACCTGTATTCATATTTTTCTATTCACTCCAGTTACGACAATAATTATTGGCAGATACAAACATTAGTGAAATGAATCGTACAATATTATTTATTATTGGGCACGAGGTTCTGCATTGTTCATTGTGTTTTCCTTCTGTTTCGGGAGGTGAGAAGTTCGTAAGCTAAACCTTTTTTTTTTCTGGATTCTTCGTTTTATTTTTTGTACGCGGTGGTGAAGTAAACTGATTTGATTTGACTTGGTTTGAAAACAACTGCCTTAAAACATACCAAACACCTCAGAGTGTAGTTATGTTATCGCGTCTGTTGCTATTTCTCATATGTGTACTCCATGGCAGAATAAGCAAATTTGTTTTGATTTTGTTTGGAAGTAGCTGCCCTCTTGAAATATACCAAACACTTCAAAGTGTAGTCAAGTTCTCACGCGTGTTCCTACCTATCGCCCTCATTATATTTTTTCGTGACTATTCTCACTGATGTTTGCTTAGCGAAACACTAGCGAGTTGCTTTATATGGCACCTCAAAAGGGATCAAGTGAGCAGCAGGCATTGAGAGTTAAATCAGGGCGCTTGGAGAAACATTACGCTATTGAAAAAGTTAATTTACCGGAAAGTCATTTCCAGTAAAAGATCGATTTTAGTGGATTATCGGACTTTTTCACTTCCAGTATAGCCGGAATTCGCAGGAAATCGCTGGAATTTAGAAGTCACCGGATTTGCCTCGATTCACCGGAAATTACGGGTAGTCACCCGAGTTTCCGGGATTCACCAGAATTCACCTAAAGTTACGTTTCGTTTTTTTTTCTCGGACGTCACCGGAAGACACTTTGGAAGGAGCCTGCAGAACCGTGGGTGGTGTATGTTTACCAGATGCTGGAGGACTCGGTAACCAATAAATCGGTTAGTTCATATAGACCTGGAAGTTCCATGTCTTTACTTCAAAACAGAACCTTGTTCATTGACTTTATTTCACAACAGAACATTCTAAACAGAACATTGGACAATTCAATAAAAGAACAAAACAACGGACGGGAGAACAAATATAATAAAACGTGAAGTCCGAAAAGTTCAAAGGCCAGGACTCACTCAAATCAAAGCCGAAGGGGCATCGTCGGGCTCCCTGCGTTGGCAGTCCTGCAGGAAGATGACGGCTGCGAGTCCGACGATGAAGCCTCAAGTATGGCGTCGCCTGGCCGCTGCTTTCCGCGGATCACCCCGCAACCACGAACGTCATGTTCACTTCCCGACCCCAAAACTCTGTCCGCCCGCCCTCCGAAAACTGTCCTTCTCTCCCGCATCGCACTCCCCGCCCTCGCCGGTGCCGAGGGCACTCCCTTTACCGGGGGAAGAAAAAACAGGATTCGTCTTCCCGTGCGAGGTGCGCATTACGGGGTGACTTACGCTGAACGAAAATTGGTTGAGTAGCACCGGCGAGCAGGAAAAAAGATACAAAGAAAACGTCCGTGGGAGCGTCAGTCGTGGCCAGAGTTTGTGACAAACGTCGTCCTGAGCTAAAACACTCACGAGAATGCAGCTGCGTTGGCGGCCGCCATTACACACTCAGTCCTAGGTACGAGACTGCTCCGCCCGAGCAGTCTCGATACCTGCACTGCCCCAGACACTTTTGCCTGTCGCAAATAGCTAGTTGCTGGCGATCACTGCCCACCTTTCTGGATCTTCAAAGCAGTTCGCTGTGCGCACTTCTAGCAGCATTGTAACGTCGCCCTGACCTAAAACACTCAGGAGAATGCCGCTGCGTTGGACGGCCGCCATTGCACACTCAGTCTCCGGCTCGTCTTGGTTTTCTTGGCTTTGGCCCTTCCCCTCGCGTCGACTTCCCGTGAAGTCCGGTGAAACTTTCAACAGAGTTGGGTATGTCTGGTAAGGAGAGTGACTGTTGGTAAAACTTCCAGTAAAGACTGGTAAACCACTGATCTCTACTATAGGGGGCTGGATGGCGCATTGAGCAGACAGGCATGAAGCCACCGGAAGTAAGCGGCTTGTCCCGGAAGTAAGCGCTTGACAGGCTTTCCACCTCTTCCGAGTGCTGGATCGAACAGCGTTCAGGGCGCTGGATTGTGTCTTGTCATCCCAAGAGAGCCTGCTTGTTGCGGAGTAACTGCGCATGCGAGACCCGAGAAGTCTCCTGGGAAGCCATTCGATGTGAAAAGTTTGAGATTCTAGTTGATCAAGTGTGCTTATGTCCCACGTTAAAATGCCTTATTTTCAGGATTTAATTCAGAACGGGAGTATTAAAACCCAATCAAAGACACAAAAAAACATGGACCAAGACATCGACTGAATGCACTAGGAAGCCCAGCACACGCCCGACTTCCGGGACAAGCCTCGAACTTCTGGTGGCTTCACTTTCGCCCAGGCTCGGAGAGCAGCTATCCGCCATCCAGCCCCCCTATAGTGGAGATCAGTGTGGTAAACTACGCTGGTTTCGGGTGAAAACGGGTAAAAACTCAACCGTTTTCACCGAAGTAAGTCATTGGAAGATTTTGCCGGCTTTTTCAATACGGTACAATAATGGTTTTCACTATTAGCAACAAAACAAGTAACAGAATATAGTTTACTTGGCATCATATTAAATGTGTAGTTTCCTCACTACCTATCAATATCAGCTACAATGACGGTGACATTTTCTCGAACGAGTACCATAGCAACACCTTGGCTAACGCCACTGGCCCCGTCGAGTGCCAGTGGACCTCTCAGTCGCAGTGATGGGGTTCCAGTCTTGCATTGCTGGTTTTAGATTGTTACTTTATCAGGCTCCGCTGGCTGAGCGTGACGGAGAGGCAGTTGTACTACGTGCAGTGTCACTACCCAGCACCCTTCCTATGATTATACAGCAAAGTACAAAGCAGTAATTAATTGGGGGACTACGTAACAACCCGCTAAAAATAAGCTCTTATTAAGTTCCTTACTAATGCAGGTTTTAAAACATTGACGACAAATAAAACATCGTCAGTTCGCTTACAAGTTAGAAGTAATAAAACAAAACAAGTTTTTCATTAATTTTATTTCTTTGCTGAACCATTGTTAATCGCAACGCAGAAAGCTGACCTTAAACGGAGCTGCAGTGGCGTCTTCGTGGAGCTTCATGTTATATCTGCTGTCGTAGATCCCGTGATTGTCTTGAAAGGTTTGTATTCCGCCGGATCTTTCATCATCGACTTGCCGCTTCAACGAGGGTACTGGGCTATTTCGTAAAGTTAAAACTAGCGGCCTCACATAAATTCAGACTTGTCATAAGAACAAAGGATGGAGCAAAAGGCCAGCCAAGCTAGATAACATAAAACCAAAAGATTCACTTTCTGAGTCACCGCCTACAATATACAAATAAAAGAGTTTCAAAAGTTACAGGAGGACACTTAAGACTGCTTATGTGAAGGAATACGGAAGCATTACTTACACGCAGCGGATTCCTAGAACAACCGCGCAGCGTCTCATTATGCACGAGGCGCCCCGGCGGTTATATCAGGCTCCCCAACTGCACAGGCGCGGCGGACTCCGCCGGCTCCACGGCTTCCGCGACGGTGCATATGGGTTGGTGTGCTTTTCTTTGTGTGTGTTTTTTTTTCTGAGGAGCGTCCTGTTTGTCCTTGAGCGCCCGCCGACTTCCGTGACGAAGCATCTGATATGACGCGTCGCAGCCAATGGGAACGCGTCGCAGCCATTTTAACTGCCGTTTATTTAGATGCCTGTTTTTCGCGGTCACAGCCAACGCCGGCTGCGCTCCATGGGACAGTTAATGATTTCGCATTATCCACGCTGTTCATTATGTAAAACTGCATAATTTTTGTGTATTGAGCGATCAGTACTTGCTTTTGTAATCACATCGCACAGGTGCCACACACAGTGAACGCAATGACCATGTTCTTTTTTCTGCTCGTGGTTTGTTTGGCCGGTTATGGCAAACACAAACGTAACGAGCGCCGTGGATGATGAAATTTTGGAGCTGCTAGATTGGCTCCATGGGGTGAAAGCATTGCACTTAATGTGAAAAAGGATTATAACTTCTCGAGTGTGAGCGATACGACATTTTTCGAGTGTGGAGTCAAACCGGTTGCTTCACGTAACCTTTGGCGAGAAGGTCAACTCTATGAAAACAAGCGTCAATTGTTCTCGTCCTGCGGGCTTGCGGCAAGCAGCAATCCAACGAACGCCAACATTTTGACATTTTGCCTAAGATTTTTTCTCAAAGAACTTAAGACAGTGCTGGGGCCTAAAGCTTACACAATACCCAGCACTTACTATATCATACTGAAAATAAAAATGTAAACGCGGGAAGAAAACAGCGGCACAAACTCTGTTTCGAATAAAGTCGGAATCGGCTTGTCCAGTACTTCGATCCCGTATACACCGCTTCACTTTATACTTTCTCGGCGAGATAAACCAAAACTGCTGAATTTTTTTAAAAGTTATTAATGTCTAACAAAATTAAATAAAAGACCAGAGCTAAATTTAAAAAGAAGAATTGTAAAGTGATCGTGCAAGCTGTAGCTTTCTCGCTTGTAGGCAACACTAGCGTCACTGAATGGTCCCGATTACAGAAATTCTATTCAGTCCGCTCACCGGAAGTCAATCCCGCAAAATCCAGTTCTGAATGGCTGGCTTAGCCCGTGGTGGAAGTTATCAGTCGGTCATTTTGTGGATCGGCCCAAAACAACATAAAACGAATATAAAATGCTTTCGCGTTGCCACGGCAACGGCGGGTGCTCACGGTTGGGACCTCTAGACATGGATGAGTTAGGACCGAAAGAAAGGTGCGTTAATTTTCTAAATTGTTTTCTATCAGGAAGGCGCTTGTTTTGTTCGCCCAAAAAGATTGCCAGCTCGTTTGCTCGCTCCGGTTTCGCTGGTGCTGCGTTTTAAACTATACGCTTCAGACGCTGACGCCTAACACCAGACTTCGATGTGTTTCGAGGTGAGACCGAGAAAGACGAGACAGGGAGGAGCATGTAACGCACCGCTCAAAACGACGGAAATAACTGTAATAAAAACAAACCAGTGTCACCACATGCCAGGGGCATGGATTAATGAGCTCACACGGGGACGAAAGCTATAATGCACGCGCTTCGCTTCGGCCGCGCAGGGCAATGCCATACTGGGGATCGCGACTGCTGCGCCGCGAGTCGGATCTGAAACGAAGCTTGGGAGTTTCGGTACTCTGTGTTACATTCAGTGACTCTTGGTGACACCAGGCGAAAATCCGAAAGTGGCTTCCTTGCGCAATCTCTACGGTTCACAACAAAATGTCAATAATATCTGCGCATACGATAGCCTCAGGTAAAACGTTTACCTATGGTAAAATATTAGTTTGCAAGAGAAAAACACTTATTCCATCATTTTCGCCGAAAATCTGGTGAAACGCAGTTCTCGGTACGCCGCGTATTAGCGTGCTAAACATTTTATTTGTCAAATATTTGAGTAACCTTGCACTAGATGGGGCTGTAGTTTTGATCCTCAAGACTGTTTCTAGGCTTCTACAAAGCACTTCGATTAAACGGGAACTATTGCACAAAAAATATTAGAGAGTTTTAGGGAGATCGGTTTTGAACATCATCCGATGCGGTAGGATGAGCCCTCCGGTGCGAACTTGCACATGCTACCGCAGAAGACTCGGACATGAGCAGTTCGCATCGGAGGACTCACCGTACCGTGTCGGATGTGCAAAACCTGTTCCCTAGAACTCTCTAATATGTGGTATGTTGCCTCGAGACAACATCCGTCAACATAAGGTGTCCAGGCTATAGCCGAAGCTACAATCTAATGGACCCAATCAAGCAGAGGCAAAAGGGTATCGCCATGTCGCTCGTCGTCATTATGCGTTTTTCATGTCCGGCAAAACCAGTTGCGCAAAGTGGATGCGGCTTGATTCCGTGTTTTCTTTTCTACGCGTGGTTAGTTTATCGAGTAATATCATACGCACAAAACAAAAATCCATCACATCGTAGCATCAGTTGTGAGTCTGAGTTAACGTGAAGCGGAATCAAACTGTTCACGTGTCAGCGGTCCATGTGTTTCGATTGTGGAGTTTCGTAGCCTTTCGCGAAAGGTTACGGAGTTCACCTAACCTTCCGCAAAAGGTCGAATCCAGAAAACAAGAGACAATTGTATTCGTCGTACGGGCTAAAGCCCAAACACACTTCCAGGCACGTAAGCGTGTTGGCAATGCGTCAATGACTTTCCCTAGAAGGACTTGAAGATACGTGGTGATCTCCAAAACTTACATAAAAATAAACTCCTATCGTATCGTAAAAAATACATAGAGGAGAAGAAAAGCAGAAACGGTAAAATCTCCGTTTCAAATCAAGTTGGTGTCAGGATTGTCCAATACTTTGAGTTCTAGTCCGTTATTTTTCATGCGGCATTTGTATTTTTTCTTTTTTAAGTCAACCCTTCTGATACATTCTCAGCCGTTTCATCGGAAGGGCATGCACAAGTGCGTAAGAATAACTCACATGCCGTTCTCCTCTCTCTTTATGGACGCGCGTGAGCGTGTCGCGTGTCGAGGCCTTCACTGGGTGTGCCGCAACCTCACAATGCTTCCAAAAAACGAAGGGTGGACTGAAGAGAGATGTCTGAAGAGAAGCGGCAATGTACTGAGCAGGGCCTTGCTCGACGTGCCAGTGTGACACCGGGGAGTACTATGTAGCATGGTTTTACGGGGGAAAATTCCACTTTTGGTCTGTGAATTTAGGGACGTAAAAGGCCCGACAAAGTCAATGTAAAGCCAAGCATGAGCTTTTTTTTTTTGCCAGCGCTTAGGTATTTTGGTTTTAATTCACCAATCAAATGCCAAAGCTAGGCTTCACTGCGGGTAGTTTTGCTGTCGTCTGGTACCTTTGGGCATAAATCAATAAAGACCGGCCAGAACTATACCTCTAAGGAGAAATGAGAGGAAAAGGTAGCAACGGCGCGTCTTCCTCCCTTCTACTGACGCGCCCCCAAGCGGACACGAGAAGAAGGGAGGAACGAGACGTTTTCCTCCTTCTCCAGGCAGACGGGAGAAAGCTTTCGCCCTCCCGACTCATCTTCTTTCGGTTTCGTTTTTCGAGCACGTCGCGCACGTTGTTTAATAAATGTTGTTGAGTTGATTGAGCTTCAGCGGCAGCGAAGGCCGCCTGTAATTCCGTCTTCTAGTCCAAACGTGCAGAACATTTCGGTTGCATTGACGTTTTTACCACTAATTTTATCAAACGAGCAAACGAAGCCGCTAGAAACAGCGAAGTTCCGGAGCAGTGCCAGCAGCGCTACGTACACTGGGTAAGATGGCCGTCTCTGGATTGCGGGACCCACGCGGAACTACAGTAGCGGAACCACGCGGAACTGTGTCGACGTTTTCGACGTTATGGAAATCGCAGGAACTGCGTCCAAGGCAGGCAGGTTTTCCTGCCGGCTGCCTGGGTGCCTTCCGTGCTGAGTTCGGTTCTGTTTTCCCGTGCCGAGTGCCAACCGGCGTTCAACGTGGTTCTGTATTTCTGCGTGTCAGCAACATAGCAGCAACATCGTGATGGCAGTGTTGTGCGTAGTGAACAGAAGACTGGAATTATCGCCGATGTGACCGTGTGTTCGCGTATCAGTGGTGTAACAACAAGATGAGATGACGTAAACTGTCGGGCATTGATGCCGCTGGTCGGGCCGTGATCGGAGGGGCGGGGTGTCGCAGGTTGACATTCCGCTTTACATTAAAGAGTTTAAGACCACTTGAGGAATTAGGTGCAGTCGATCGACGTGCGGATAGTCATGTTGGAACGCTGGTCTGAACGGTAAGCTCCTATCGTACAGTGGCCAATGTGACTGTCGGTCCCCGAGAGCGATTGCGCTCTGGGGAAAAGACTGAACAGTACGAAATTATGACGGAAAGTACGTATATTTACAGTGGAATTTTAGCATTAAAAAAAAAACAGGTAAAATCTGAAAAAAAAAGCTATCCTTTATTTTGCTGTTTAAATATACTACGGTTCCTGGAGAAACTGCCCTCCAAGTGGCGCGCTGGGATGAGCGCTAGAAGTTTTCGAGCTCGCCACGGCGTAGCTCCGTACACTTAACACCTGCCGCAAGTCGCGGCTTTGACTGCATTCAAGTTGATCGAAAAGCGATTTCTCTGCCCGTGAAGCATCACTTCCAGCTGAGTGAATATCCGCTCTACAGAGATTAATTCAAGACGGCAATTGCAGCCGTGCGCGAACAGCACAAATAGAAAAACAAACACTACAATAGAAATACTGGCTACGAAGTGCCGTGCGGGGAAACAAACTCATGGCTTGGAACCGCATTGGAGCGGCTCGATTTATTGGCTTTCAAATAATTACGGCATGATCGAGCGTTTTCTTTTTAATAAGAGATTCATCCCCTGAGCCATTAAAAATACTCTCAGATGTATGACATTGCTGGAAAAAAATCAACATGCTGGGAATATTTTTTATTGCTTAGGGAGTCACCGAGAAATTCCGTACGTTCAAAACGACCAGTATAAAAGACGGAAACGCAGAGCTCGGGAGTAGTGATCGGGTTAGTGTGCTGTTGTATTGATGTTTGTATGTGCGATGCATGTGTATGCGCTCAATGTATGTTCAGCTGATGCTTGTAGTATGCGTAATGTGTCTACATGTGTGTATAATAGAGGATCCCGAAGCGCAATGGTGGCGTGAGAAAATAAAAATATTTTTTGTAGAAGCATGAATTGGGCGGTACCTAGCGCCACCTAGCCTAGCTACTTGCGATTACTCTGCTTGACCCTGCCATCTGGTGGCAAGCGATTTAACCTCCTTTTACGCTACGCGGCTACGCCATAATTTCGTGTTACCGTGCTGAAATGAGCCAGAGGCTGCTTCGGATTTGCTTTTTTTGAGAGCGGCTTTTGGTTTTGCGGGCGAATGGTTTACCACTCCTCCGTGATGTGCGGTTGACGCAACGGTTGACGAAGGAATTGTGGCTCGAGGAATAGCAAAGGTAAGACATAAAGTGCGCGAACTGGGTGCCGGTTGTCTCCGTTTAACATCGCAGTGCTGACGATGAGAAGACTGAGTGACTGCATGCTTTCGAAACGTAAGTTTCTTTACCTGCAGGGGGAAGCCGGCTTCGGAAATAAATACAGTTCGCGGAAAGCTCGTGTTACGTTTTTATTTGCTGCTCCTCTCGCTCCGTACAATAGACTTAGTGTTCTCGTTAAGCCTTATTGAGCTCGATTTGCTCGATTCGTGGCCGCCATAATGAGATGCAGGCGACGGAGGAACTTTTGCTCCCCTGCTTTAGGGACGAAAGTTTCTCCCTTTCTGAAGGAACATATGTGTCAAGAGCGTTCCTCCCTTTAGGGAGGACTATACTGACCCTTTTTTCTAAGAGTGTAGGCATCACTTCTGGTTGTGCGGTTTGCGAATGACAACTTTGGGCTGAAATTGCTAAATTAGTGCCAGATTTAGACTTTATGCTGGTTCTTCGGTTCGTACATGGCATCTTCATGTCAAGTCTGAGTCTGGTACGTTTACAATGACAAGGCGAGCCGAAAAAAAGCCATGTAAACGCCGAAAAAAAATTACTCCGGCACCAACTGGCGCCTTGGAGTAAAAAACGTATTAGGCCAAAAATAGGAACCTAGAATTGCCAGAGTCGCGCAAAGGTAGACGTTTCTCTAAAGTGTTACCTTGGGTGCGATGTCTAGCTAGGAAATAAGACGCAAGCCTCTATAGGAGAGAAGCAATGCCATCGCATTTCGACGTAGTATGTAGCGAGCAATGCAAAAAAAAAAAAAACGCCGTTTGTATTTCTTCTTTATAATCGCACAGCAGCTTTCCTGCGCAACATTTGGTTCACGGACTTGGTGTCATTCTGGACCACCGAAAGTTCGGTCACAGTTGTTGATGAATCGTTTATAACTTCATTTATAGTATATTCAACTAGAGAGAGAGGAGAGAGGGAAATGGCTCTCTCTGCCCTCATCCTGGCGCGTCATCTGATCCTTGAACTGGTCAGTACCAAACAATCGGCTGGCGTGTGAACAAGGTTCAGGATTCCGTCATTTTGGAAATTTCAAGTGCAAATTCGCCGAATGGGACATGCAGGTTGTTGTGCAATGTCATACTTTATAAATGGACTAAGGCACAATTATGCTGTCACCTGCCGTGCAACTAAAAAAAGGAAAAAATAAAACTCTGCAAACCGTGTAGTCTCTCTTCTCCGGCGAGGAGTTAAGTGTGACTGCAGAAACGTTAGCTAAAAAAGTTCGTACTGATTTAGGCATTTAGAAACTACAAGTTAAAGTGTAGATCCAAAAATAACTAAAACGTACATGATTCCAAATAATTAAATGTGAACTACCACGCAAATCGTTTTAATTAAACGCATTCTCCGAGAATCCGTCGCCTGCTTGAGTTTGAAAATAAAGAATTTAGAGGGATTACATTATAAGATGTATGTAGTGGTCTATTTGTAACCAAAGTAACTAAATCTTTGTGATGTTCACGCGTGGATTGTACTTGGAGCAACTGAGGGTGCGCAGTTGATTTCAATGCACCGTCGATAACCTAACGATGTCGGTGCACTGGCAACGTGTTTTATACAAATTGAGTTTATTGTTATTTATAAAATAAAGATAGAGCAACTAATTAGGACGATATGGCGCTTCCTTGCCTAACAAAATCCTATAGGCTGTGACTGGAAACACGTAAGAAAAACCGCATTCATTTTTAATGCTTTTAATCATGCAGTAAAACAAAATTACGTTGGCATTGCGTTTTATACAAACCAATCAATGTGTTTTTAAACTCAGAATTGAACGATCAGGATTCTATTTTCTGCAGACGCAATATACGCAGCGGTTGAAGGTAGCCTTCCTTGCGGATGCCATTACAACTAAAGCAAGGAAACAAAGGTACGCTACTTGATCATTTAGTGGAATATAACAACAGAACACAATATACTGGTAACGGAGTACACATAAATGTTCTAGGAACGCGAACCACTTCACAGGAGCAGCAGCGAGCAAGCGCTAGATGTTCGGTACAGTGAACATACAGTCGACGGGTACTGTCCAAACGTTCAGAAGGGCCGGTTTGTCGTCTGCTCTGAGAGTCGGGCCCGAGTTCCGTATCTTTTTTGCCCCTGAAGAATCAGTTGAAATGCCCAAGTGTAACAGAATGTCGCCGCCCTGAGAGCAATTAGTAATATATATGGTGTATAGAAATTTAGCAGTCATGTTCGAGGATATTAGTATCGCCGCAACGGGAAAATAGTTGGCAACCAGCTCAAGCCAGCAAAAGCTTGGCAGATATTAATTTTTCAGGCAACGGATGTCGATGCTGCTTGAGATATGTCTTTAAAATATTTACAGAATAGAAATGACACCATGGGGCGTCTAATAAAGCATATAATGTGTATCAGTCCACAACGCACTACTACCAGAAATATGTCCCTCATGACGTCTGTGCCTCCGCCAATATCCCTTGTTTTGCGCAGGTGGCATAGCATGTCAGCGTAGGCGGTCTTCTTACTTTGGTATCATAACCAAAACAAAAAAAATTTAAACAATAACTCACTGTTAACGAAACGCGTTCGGATCCCCATCAGAAACTGAACCTATAACCTTTAGGGGTGCAGCGTAATACTCGACCTTTACACAAGCAATTTGTTTGTTTGCATGCAGGATGCGTTCGTTGTATTTACTTGTTTACATCGAACTCATTTGTACATGTATTTTCACTGGTTGACTGACCCTACGCATAAGCAGGGCTTTGCTTTTGTACGTCAGCACTATTGTCTTTGCAATTTGTTAGTTGAATAATGTATTATTATTAATTAGTTCGACGTGAGCGCTTTGGTGAAGTTAAATAAAACCGACAAAAATAAACGCAGGGACAGAACAGCACATCTTTCGACTTGCAACACAAATGCGGTCGAGACCGGCTATAACGAGGTCAACGGAAGTCGGAAATTGCTTCGCTATATCCGCTTGTTCGTTATACATAAACTCATAAAAATATAAATTAAAAAAAGATAACACGGGTTGTCATGGGCACATGTTTATCCAGCCTACAGAAAGCGGTCGAGGCTTCCTGCGTGCGTCCTCTAGTAGATTGGAGCCGCTTCTCGCCAACTGCGACAACCTCCGATCGAAAAAAGATCCTTCTACGTACGGACCGTGTCGACAGCCGCGACGGCCCCGCGGAAGACCCCGGCGGTGGACGCCATTATTTACGTTTATCCGCACTCCGTCGAGGATGGCACGCTTTTTATTCAAAGAGATTGCCTTCGTCTTCCCCGTCGAGGTGCCGGCGGTGCAGGGACTCTCCATTGTTGAGTGGCGATGATTCGCCAAATCGGTGCTTGAGCGAAGTAGACTTTCGCGCAAGAGTTACCTTATCGACCAGACCCCGACACGGATCTCGAAGCAAACAAGGAAGCGCGCACGGCACCGAGTTCGCGCTCAAGCTTGTCTGTCGTTAGTATCGAGAGCCTAGATTTAAGAGATGGGGCAATTGCGCGATCGAGTAACGTGGTTTGTGGGCCGCGTTTGCAAAACGAACTACAGCACGCAAAGAGTCAAAAGAGTAAAAACGTTCCTTCTGCAAACGTGTCCGCCTCTCCGCCCAGTTTCCTCGCCACACTGGCCACGCGACAATCAGATGCTGGCGTACTTACTGCTCTCTCTCTCGTAAATCTAGGCTCTCTCCGTCGACTCCACTGGAACGTGGTCGCTGGCGCTTCGAACACCCTATCGGCATGAAACGACGGCTTCTACGCGTCGATGCGGTAAAGTCACTTCCCAGATGAAGAGCTTGGAGCAGACGACGTTGCAGAGACTTCCGCTGCCGGCCTTTCCGGCATCTTCTGCAGCCTGTTCTGGGTGCCTTCTTAGCTGCGGCAGCAAAGTGCGGCGGTCCGAGACTTAATAACCTTTCCGTTCTTTTTTCTTTTTTTTCAAATGATCACGAAATTTCTCTTCGCTATATCCGGTGGGTTCCGCTATATTTCCTTCGCTAAAAACAGACACAAATGCATTGAAAAAGTGCTGACGGGATGGGAAGTCGTGATTGCTTCGTTGTGACCGCTATTTTGTTATAACCGACTTCGTTATAACCAGTCTTGACAGTAGGTTTGTTATGCGCTGCGCCCAAGAGACCCAGAGACGGGAAGGAGGAGGGCGAAAAGCGGGAACAAGGAAAGGTTAGGGATAGTAGGGGGAGGATAAAGGCGGACACAGACAGGAAAATTACCAGCGGGGAAGAAGAAAGGCCGGAAGGAAAGCCGGAAAGAAGCGAAGCCTCCCGGAACGACACCACGGTACGATCTTGGACCGCGAGGTTCTCGTCAAGGCCAGCACCTCCGGGCAAAGGTAGGCTGCCTCCTTCGTGGAGAGAGAAAGCGAAGTTGCCGAGACATTCCGGGATGCGTGCATTATCGCGTATGACTCAATTATCTCACGGTCGTAGCGACCTCGGTTCGAAACTAAAGCCTGGTTCAGACACCTGCGCTGAGCACGTTATCTACGACTATGTCCGTTGTGACCGGAGCGACCGGAACGACGGGACTGCGCCGCGTGAACACACTCAAGCAACCACTGATACAAGGGCAGCGAATGGTCAGCACGTCGACTGCTTCTGCGCCACGTCAGCTGTATAGCGGTGCCTCTAAAAAGAAGGGTATGAGCTTCCACTCACTGATATAACAAAAAAGAGAGTTTTCTATAGCCTCAAATTTTCTTCTTTTTTTTTTCAGGTAAGTTTGCAGGGTGGAATGGATAAAAAAAAGTAAAAAGTAAAATGCAGTACACCGTCTTGGACGATCACGACTTTAACACGCGACTTTGCTGGTAGTACAAATCTCGCCACACGCATTTTCTACGATTACAAAAGATGATGCAATCTTAGCAGTGATATAGCAATGTAGAAATATGATTTCGTGATCACATAGACGTGGCGAGCTCTCAGGAATGCTAACACTAACCACTTTTTTCTGGTGATGAAAACGCGTCAAAATTTGCATCCTTCATACGGCCTTGAACTTGAGTACACTCATGGAATGCGCAAAATAAGAAATCCGGGCGATGTCCGATGACGCAAATGCTAAGAAAGCACCACTGAAGTTAAATTAAACAAACACCGACGGCTCAAGCGTTTCTGCTGTCTTGCGAGTGCGGCCGCGACATCGCCGCACGCATAGATAGATCCTTCCCTTCTAGTTCGTGCTGGATTATCATAGCAACACACGACTAGGAATCGCAGTCAAGAATATCGCTTTATGCAGAAGCAGGAGCTTCCTCCACCCCGACCACGACGACCACGTCGACGATCACCACCGATGCAATGTTTTTCAGCAGATAGCAGGAACCGCGATCGGCATGCTGCGCGTGCGGCCGAGCTCTCCTCGACCTGTGATTGGTCTGTCGGTGCGGTCGCTCTCTTCGTTCCCGAACGTAGCGAAAAGTTCAGCCCGGCTCAACTCCTTGCGTTGCGCATGAACACGAACGCAACGACCGTTACGCGCTTCGTTGCGTTCGGTCGTTTTTTTATCCGCACACCCAGCTGCCCTGGAAGATACAGGTCGCACACATGGAATGGGGAAGCCTACACTGAGCGTCCGTTCGTGGCCGGCGGTTGACGGATAAAGAAACCGGTTGAGGCAGCAAAAAGACCACCTCACATTTTTTTCCCGCGAACCCAAAGCGAGGGAGAGAGTGTGCGTGGGGACCCGTCCTTTGTACGTTCTAGGCACCATAATTACACACCCAGTCCCCGGCTCGTCTCACTATTCCCTTCCCCTCGCGTCGGCTTCCAGTGAAGCTCGGTAAACGGGCAAACGAGTCACTTGTTTCCGGTAAGATTTCCAGTAAAGCCGTGTCGCCTGATAAACGAAAGTGGGTCCCGGTGAAATTCCAGCGAAATCTGGTTTCCGGCAAATATTCCAGCAAAGACTGGTAAATTACGCTGGTTTCGGGGGAAAACGGGTGAAACCTGCCCAGATTTCACCGGATGTCGCTGGAAGTTACCGGATGTCACTGGAAGTTTTTGACGGATTTCTAAAGAGGGGCACCTCACATTCTACAGGTTTTTCTTAAACGTAAGTTATGTGAACCGTGCCCAAAACGTTGGCGGATAAAATAGCGTTGAGGGTTGGGAATAAATAAGAGGACTCTGCAGTTCAAATACCCTGCTTTAACGGTGGAGGGGAGGGCATGCATTTAAAAAAATAGGATTAAGTGCTTAGTACGTTTTTCTCTCCGTCATGCCTCATAGTAATCCTTTAACTTTCTGAGGTACACGGGACACATATGTCCCCAAAATTAAAACCGGTGTATCTAAAAAAAAAAAAAAAAACTACTCCGTGCATAACCGTTTAGGTTGTGCATTCGATGCTCTTGAGTTTGCTTTGACGGAACGTGAAGTTTGGGTCGGCAACACTGTCACCAAAATCCCGCCAAAACGAGGCGGTTGTGAAGGAGGCGCGAAGCGTTTTCTGCCTGACAAAGTAAGTGTATTTTATTGCCATTTGTCGTGTGCTATCAATCAAACATTGACATAAATAGGTTCGTTAGGCCGTATAATTACCGAGGAACCAAAATCAATGGAAGCGTCAGCGTCTATTATACTTTAGTTGGAGAAAAACTGGCTTGGGACGCATATGTCCCTATGTACCGTGACGGAACTTCGTTTCTGTTTTGAATGCGTTGGCGGAAACGCCGCTTGTGCCATTTCGCCTTCAAATATGTCACATAAGTAAAACAAATGGTATTTTCCTTTTGCTTACTATGTACCTGTGAGCTGCCCTCATTTCTTTATCTAACTGCTGATTTTTTCTGGCAGGAAGATGGCTTGAAAACTGCGTAAATTCTTTGTTTCGAAGGAAGAAATCCACCAGATCTTGTTTGCCGATGAGAGTGATGATGGGACCGTGCTAAAACTTGACGGTGAAGATTTTGACTTTTTGGAGTAAGTCGTAGATAACGTTGGGGCGGAGGTGGGCATTGAGCACCCAGACAAACAGGGGCCTTCAAATCCTCCGAGTAAACGCATCAGACGATCGGCGTCTCTCCCAACATCGAAAGCGCCCAGCCCTACTATCGTTACAAAAGCTTCAAAAGAAATCACGTGGAAAAAGTCCCACAAAACAAGGAGATTTAGAAATGACGCCGGAGTGAGTACGGGCTGGTGCAGTGCGCACCGGACCAAGATGAAAGCAGCGTCGTCACACAACTTGCGATTTTTTTGGCAGTGATGAACTTCGATACGCTGGCTTCTGACGTACTCGCAAAGGAAAGCATCCGTTACACGCAACAAAATGGAATTGTTTTCTCAACAATGAACGAAGAAATGAAAGCGTTTTTGGGAGTCAACTTTGTCATGAGTTACCACGTGCTGCCAGCTCTGAGGAACTATTGGTCAACGCTACCTGACCTTGGTGTGCCGTTTATTGCCGCTGTGATGCCTCTTCATCGCTTTGAGGAGATTCGTAGCGCTCTGCATTTTGCAGACAACGAGTCTCAGCCAGGTAGAGTGGAGCCCAACTTTGAGAGAGCCTATAAGGTGCGACCTGTTATTGACCATTGCAACGAGGCGTTTCAAGCTGCGCTTTCTCCAACGAAGCGGCAGTCCATTGACGAGCACATAGTCAAGTTCAAAGGCCACAACATCATGAAGCAATACATAAAAGATAAACCAATTCGCTGATGCTTCAAGATGTGGTGCCGTTCCGACTCAGAGACAGGATACTTGTTTCAGTGTGACATGTACACTGGGAAAAAGAGCGAAGGCACTGCCATGGGGCTTGGAGAGTAAGTCGTGCTCCAGCTCACAGACGGATTGAATGGACTTGCCTGTGAGTTTCGTTTCGACAATTTTTTCAATTCACCGGCCTTGCAGGTGGAGTTTTCCGAGGGTGGAAAGGGCATGCCAACCAATTTTCCGAGCGACAAGGAAAGGAAAAGAGGAGATATTGCGTCTTTTAGTGCGGATGGCATTGCCTCTGTGAAATGAATGGACAACCGGGCCGTTCTTTTGCTCTCCAACTTCATCTCCCCCGTCCAAACTGTTCTTATACAACGGCGATCCGCTGGGAGGAAAGAAAAAATGGATGTCGATTGTCCCTTGGTTGCAAAGGAATACAACAGAGCTATGGGCGGAGTTGACCTGATGGACCAGAACAAGGTAACATATGAAGTGGACAGGCGATCGAAGATCAAGTATTATCTCAGAATATTTTTTGATCTCCTGGACATTGGAGTCAACAATGCCTACATTTGCTACATGAAGCTGCAAACGAAAAATGCTAATATTCCTGCTCTGACCTCGCTGGAATTACGACAAGCTTTGGCGCGCTCCCTTATCGGCAGTTCTTCTAGTGGCCAACGGGGACTCACAGGAATTGTACAGACGCAGAGACGCGTTGCGACGTTGACGCAGCCCATCGCCCCAGAACACCAAATGCCCAAAGGTGACCCTCGCAAGCGCTGCGCGAATTGCGCGAAGTCAAAGGTTGAAAACCGCACGTTCAACTATTGCACAGTTTGTGAAGTGCTTTGTGTTTTACGGTAGCAAGGAACTGTTTTGAGGAATTCCACAACGCGAAGACGTAGCGGCCACGGCTGAAATGAGGTGGTTCCCTTAACGTACATAGGGACAGATGTGTCCCAGCCCATAACTTTTTATTTATAATACCAACTATTTTATTCACTGTTTTTTGTTCTTTGGGAGGCCACAATAAACAAGAAATAATCTTAGATTAATTTTCCAATTGCTCATTTTCTGGTGTACCTGAGAGGGTTAAACTGCAACAACAGTATTTTTACGCAGACCCTAAATACTTTTGTCTCCACTGCACTCCAAGTGCTTATTTTTGGAGATGACACCCCGAAAAGTTTTTAGCTCCGGGTGAGAGGCAACAAAGACTTGGTGGTCTCCTAGGCTTGTCAACTTTAGTATATGAGTACTTAGTATCGAAGTATTGAGTATTGGAGGACTTAGTATTGGAGTATAGGAGCGATACTATTTCTTTACCTCGACAAAAAAGTCCACAACCAGTTTTTTTTTTTTTTTGCTTTGTACGACTTTCTAATGATTGTTCGAGACACTTGGCCACCAGAATGGGTGACATCTTGGACAAAGGTAAAATATCACTTTTAACATTTACTGCAAGAAAACAAGGGTAGGTTTCTGGTTCGCTAGCTTTTGCAAAAGTAAGGGGAGCAGCGCAGGCCATTTTAGACGCCCACTCAGCTCGGGAGTTTGGAGTGCAGGGAGCCTTAGGAAGACAAAGAAACCTTTGGTGCCTCTGCTGCACTGCCCACTACAGAGCCCAGCACGGGGACAGGAAACGAGCAATAACAAAAATAGTTTTGCTCGATACGTTGGCCTATCAGTGGTTCCCGGGCACTATACCAAAGTGCGGTTCAGCATGAGGATATCTATCGCCACCCAACATTGGCACTTGACGCCAGAGGAGAGGAGACAAAAAATAGGGATATGTTGAAAAGAGAAATATGAGAGGGAGAAATATATATGAAATATGAGTAAATGGAGAGGCGACTAACTCAATCGTCGTTGCCGGTCCTTGTAAGGACATCCGTCTATGGGAAACAGGGGCCGAAGAGGTGTTTTTTCCCCGGTGGGCCCCGAAGGGCCCAAACCGACGCCTGACTCACGTCAACCACAAGGATGCACTTTTGCCCTGGCACGTGCATGCTACACACAGCCCGGTGTGGGGGCTGAACTTAAAATCCCCTCGATTAACGTTTTGCCAAGTTTCGACAGTGATTCTTGCGCCGACGCGCTCTTCCAATGGTCGTGCGCGCGTTCCGCTTCCGGTTAGGAAGAATATAGCGGGTTTGACTCGATTTTACTCTCGAGTTACGGTTTGGTACCTTGGCGTTCGAAAACCTACTCGCGTCCAGCGTTGTTCTATCTGAATAGTCACGTGATATGACACGCCGCAGTAACTCGAACGATTTCAAACACAACGATGGTGGCCGAGTTAGGACGAATATTGCGGACCGCGCGCTAGCAGAAGGACAGGAGCGAGGCAAGCAAGGCGGGAATGTATGACTTGTTGTTACCTCGCAGAGTGCTATCTAGGGACGTTATGTCAACCAATATGGTTCGGGGTCTGTGGCGACGGCACTCACCAAACACCTACTGACGCAGGCGCCCTCTTCGGGGGAACGTGTTTGCGTCTAGTGTTTATGAACGCTACAGCCACCACTCGGCCACCAAACCATTGATCTAGTGTCGTCTCCTCAAAGGTAAATTTATTCATATTGAGGTTTTACGCCAATAAAACAGAGAGACAAAACGGGATAGGCAACAAAGGACAAGGTACACCTTGTCCTGTGTACCTTTTCCTTTGTTGCCTCTCCGTTTTTGTCCCAATACTTTGGCGTAAAGCCAGAGTAAGTATCAAAACCAACTAGCCAAACTTGCAATTTAAATTAATAATTCCAACAGTTGGAATCTGTGAAGAACCTGTATTTCTGCATCCATGTGTCTGGTGCCGAGACCCGCATTTTCAGCCGATGTGAGAGCCCTCATTGACTCCCCAATCATCTCCAGTGCCAAGGCCGAGATTCCACACCGGCCAGAGACATTTTTAACCTTGTCACGTCTGCAGCATCGAGACTGGTATGCTCCGCTTGACTACCGGTATACATCTGGTTTTGCGAAGAGGTGTGGGTTATAGTATTGGCATGGCGATTCTCGCTGGACTGACGCCGTATATGGTTTTATATAGACAAACACACGCTGCATAAGAGAGGGAAAGGGGGAGGGGAAACAAGGGTTCAAGGACCACACAAGGGAGTGCATGCAGGGGTCAAAAGGGTCCCCTTACGGCTTAAGCTTTGATGGTGCCGGGAGTTGGAAGGAAGAGCATTAATGGTCGTCGGAGGACCGGCGAGAAAACGGGACTTGGCCGACGGTTATGTTAGTCAGTAAACTGTTCTGTTTGCACTCGCTGCGTTGTGTCGCTTCCTTGGAAGCGACTGGAGTGCGGCTTGATCGACTTGGGCGCTGGATGAGGCCGAGTGACATACAAATCTCTTTACGGAGATGGTTTGTGATCTGGGATTTGATACTTTACCGTGTAGCTTGACTGGTAGGCGAAGAAATAGCACAAAAAATGTCAAAACTAACCGTAGCATGGCGCCGACAAGTTTAAGGAGCGGTGTTCATATTTGGCTTTTTTACAGCAAAGGTTATATGGCTGTTTGGAAGCACATACAATTTACAAATAATTTAAACATTTGATTGCCACCACAGGCTATACCCGGGTGCGTAACTGTGTGATTTCAGTTTTAGTTTGCTCCTGCCCTTCCCAAATGCGCTATTTATTTTTAACGTATAGCAGCATGTATAACCAAGCTGATGAAAATAATGTTTTATCTTGTGGCGACACGTTTGAACGGAATGCAGTTTGTTTTTTTAGGCATCTTCTGCTTTGGTAGGCTTCTTCGCTGTTTCAGAATGGCGAATATACGTCGTTCAACGTCGCACTTCGTGACGAACAATGAGATAAAGAATAAGCATAATTTATCAACGAACAAACGCTGTCTTCGTACCCTGGTGGGTGGTCTCCTCAGTTAAAGAGGCCATGGTCCTGGCCGCACTGCCGGGCCCTGTCGATCAGCTTAACCTGTTCACCAGGTTCAACGCTCGACAACCGGCCCTCCTACTGCTTTTTAGTGGGTCTACCTATGGGTTGTATCGCCGTGCTGCCTCCCCAGCCCCACAACATGTGGTGGAGGTTGTTGAACACCATTTTGGGGCCTTGCAGTCATATTTATAGCAGACTGGATGTCTAAGGTGGTAGATTGTGCCATGTGGATAAGTATTGGTTTGCAGTTCCCTTCAAGAGACAGCTCTTTCCCTGGATAGCCTTGGGTGGGGTGGTGTATGGATCCTTCTTCCGAATTGACAGTTATCTGGTATATCTGCACTTTTTTTGCGAACTCCTTCATCCGGGCTCAACATGGCTCGGTCGATTGGCAGGGAGGCCCAAAAAATGTAATATTGAGCCAAGCGTGGGCCGCCTTTTTTCCCGCCAGGTTCTCGCGCCCCGGGTACAAGACTATTTAGATTTCCAGAAGTCTCCTGTTTCTTGTCAAGATTTGGTGAGCCACTGTTGTCATTCTTTTCCTCTGGAAATTTCTGCATGCTGCCTGTGGGTCCGTGATTATTGTGAGGCGTTTCCTGTTTGTCGTAACCCAGCAGGGAATGTCGTAGCCCGGCAGGGAACACTGCTCGTCGTAGCCGCAAAAGTGATGGCCGTTTCTTCCTTCCCTTCTGTCTCTTGGGCCCTGACTGTCACTGCTGCCAGCTCCTTTCCGCTGCCGTCCACCGCGCAAACTTCAGATGCTTCCTTACCTGCATACTTGACTTCATCGATGTATCTTGCGTATCTTTACCCTCGTGTCGTTTACCAGAGAGCTTCCATCCTGGCTGCCATATGCTCTCTGCAGGCACGTATCCAGGGGAGGCCGACGGGACGCGCCCCCCCCCCCCCGAAATCTTCCATTTTGATGGGACCTCTCTCCCTCTCCCCTCATACAGCATTTTGTCATAAGCGCCGCCCCCCCCCCCCCCGAAACAAAATCATGGCTACGTGCCTGGCTCTCTGAGGTGTTCGGGGCGAATATTTCTCGGGATGGGTACCACCCTTATATGTTTCTCAGGTCCAACGTGTCCTCTATTTGCCTCTTGTCCCCCCACCGATCAGGTAGCCTAGCCTTTCCAATCTGGCTCTGGACGCGGCCGTGAGGTTGAGCCTTTCGACTTGACTTATTTTGTGGGCCTGTAGCACCTCCTTCCTCAAGTTGAAGACCTAAAGTTGCATGACCCTCTCCGTCGAAGTTGTTGGATGCAGCCCAAAGCTAGCTTGTATAATCCGTTCACGTTTAAGCTGAGACTAGAAGCTCCACCTTCAGCGCGAACTCGCTGGCTTCCGTAGTGCATTGGTTGCGTGTGCCTGCGTGTTCATACTTGCGTTAGCAAGGGCAGAAAGCAGCCGCTGAAGGCGGAGCTTCTAGTCTCAGCTAACGGTGAACATGGTATATAGGTCCTTCACTGAGATTCAGAAATTACAAATGAACTCGGTATTCATCGACTCTGAAAACAGAGAGTTGCCGTTCCGAATAGACAAAGGCCGAGTAAGGCCGCTTAAAGAGGTGATCTCAGGGTGCGAAATTGAGCAGCCGCTGAATAGTACCGTGTCTCTAAATGTACAACACAAGAAATACGTCATAAGGTTAAGATACGCAGTTAGCTTTTTGCCCATTAAAATTGTGTATTTCATAAATAAATATTCTTCACAATGAATGCGTCAGCGTTAGAGAATTAAATTTATGTTCGGCGTGAAGAAAATGAAAATACCGGAACGCAAATATTTGAATGAACATGCCCTTTAAAAAGAAATCTCACTTGACAAAATAACAGGCTCTTAACCTGATAGTGTAAACAAGCGAACAATACACAAATATTGCAAGATACAAACACAAAACTTCAGCCAATAGAAGTTTAAGTGGTAACTCCAAAGTTCACTCTTGAGCAGCTGGCGGGAAAGGTCACTGCTCGTGAATAAAATGGCGCCCACATGGGGGAAGTTCACCTTCTCAAGAGTATAGTTTCGGAAACAGCTTCAACAGTATTGATAAAAATTATTTTTGTAAAGAAAAACAGTCTTCTTAGATTTTTACTTTTGCGGTTGTTTCTAATTTTATTTTTACTTGTCTTGGGTATATATAATTTTTTACTTTTTACTGCTGACCGAAGAACAAAGGCTCATTACAGGCATCGCGTCTTTCTCGCTGACCCCCCCCCTCTCCCCCTCCCCGTTTTCCTTCCGAATGCTACGAAAAAAAAGTTGCGTGACGATCACACGACGTGATGCGTTTAGGCAGCTACAGCTGTGCTGCTTATTTGACAATATGATGATGACGACCGATTGACACTGCGCCGATCGCGTGTCATACGGTGATCTGACATTGAAAATACCTTGCGTTTATTTAGCATGATACGCTGTTGACGAATAAATTGTTTTTAAGTCGCGATGTGTTTTCTCTACAAATTTAGCGAGGAAACTGAATACGTACGTAAGTGTCGTGACGTCAAAGTTTCTGCTAAATTGAGCGGGAAACTTGAATTTGTCTGCAGGTCTCATGACGCCAGGTCAGGTGACATCCATTTCCCCACCAAATTTGGCGGGGAAACTGAATCGCGACGCCGGTTACGTGATTTAAATTTTGCCGCTAAATTTAGCGGGGAAACTGAATTTGTGCATAGGTCACATGACGTAAATTCTTCCGCTATATTCAGTGGGAAGCCTCAACTTGTCTGTAGGTCCCATGAAATCAAGTCACGTGACATCACTTTTCCCGCCAGATTTAGCGGGGAAACTAAATTAGTCCATAGGTCATGTGACGTCACATTTTCGGCTAAGTTTAGGGGGAACTGAATTTGTAAACAGGTCATGTGACGCTAATTTTTCCACGAAATTTAGCGGGGAACCTACATTTTACTGCAGGTCCCGTGACGTCAATTTTACCGCCAAATTTAGCGTAAAACTGCATTGGTGCGTGGGCTACGTGACATCAATTTTTCGCTAGATTTAGCTGGGAAACTGGATTCGTCTGTAGGTCCTGTGACGTCAGGTCACGAGACATCAATTTGCCCGCCAAATTTAGCCGGGAAACTGAATTGGGGAAAATGACACAAACGTCAGTTTCCGCTCATTTTAGCGTGGAAACTGATGGCGTTGTCTGTCACGCCGTCGCGAAATCGGTGAATGGGCCACTAAGAGCTGTCGCTGTAAAAAATAAAAAAAATTAAGCTGGGCAAAGCACAAACGTCATTTCTCTCCCTTGTCCTTTGAAGCGGTTTTGCTCAATTCACAAAACACCATCGAGTATGCGAGAACTGCTTAGTCAAATACAAAATGTCAACTCTGTTCGTTCTTCGTTCTGTGTGTTTTTTAGCTTACGGAAGCCAATTTTGGTTTAAAACTTTGTTACGATAGCTGTTTGTGAAATACTCGTGGTTTGGTGCCGTCGACCGCGCTCCCTATCGACCGGGGCAATTTTCGGCACTCCGCCAAAACATTCCACGGGCCGCTGATAACAATATAACAAGCAAGCAAGACAACATGCATGGTCATTCGTGGGAGCAAGATAACATGCACGGTCAGTAAAACAGTTTCCGACGGGCAGTCTGGAAGCGCACTGGGACAGGTGCCCATGTGACCAAGACTTAGCACGAACAACAATTTTCGTGACATACGCAGATAAAACTGCCTTAGGATATTACAATGCATACTGTATCAGAAAGCAAGGAAAGAGCAAGTGCGTCAGTGCCCATTCAATGTACCTGACAGATACCGAGTATTATAATCTAAACGAACAGCCAGGAAAATGGTATTAAATTAGTGTGTGCTTGTTTCAATAAACCTTCGTTTGAGAGTGTACTTCGTCTTGTCTGCTTAATTGTCCCTGTTTATTCGGCGCTTTTCGTTTAGCTCGTGGGACTAATCGTACCGAAGTGACGTGCGAAATTACGCTCCTTATTACGCAGACAGCAGAAATGCTATCTACTTAATACACACTCATTGGTTCCCAAACACTATTGGGCAGGGAATCGAACTATAGGGGGCGCTTTATCGAGCTTGTTCTCCCTACAGCCCGGTGTTTACAAACAGAGCATAATACAGAAATTTAAGCTCGTCTAGCACGTTCTGGGCACGAGCGCTTAGCTCTGATCAGTGCTTTGGTGGCAATATACTGTTAGCAAGTCTTGTGTATTTGGTGAACATTTGGGGTGAAAAACACGCTATTTACACAAATTACCATAAATTTACACGTTGAGTAACGGATAATTCGTTCAAAAACCATTCGAGGTTGTAAAAAACGTGTTTTGGTTCGGTCACACACGCATTACCGTGTATCCGAGCTCGAAAACACGCATCCCCCCGACGACGACCGCAGCATTGCCGGCTATCGAAGCACCGGAATGCTTGGGGACACACCTACAGAAAGGACCGTGGAGACAAATGCCGCGGAAAGAAACATGTCTCGGAGACAGATATGCACTAAAAGCAATTACGACATGTCGCGGGACGGGGCGAACCCCGCGCTTAACGTCCCCACCGTCCACGCTGCCATTGATTCTGTCGATGGCAATGCAGCTTTCCTCATGTCGCCCATGTTTGTATTTATTTTAGAGGTCTTGAATATAGTTTCTTACACACCACAAATATAGTTATGGGTCTAATTACTCGTTTTAAACGGTTAAAATGGAGATAAAAGCGTGTCCTCAATCTGAACACGTGACATTGCAGTTGGTTTTGTTTTGGCTTCAACCTTCAACTGCAAGCGAAGCGGCCGTGTAACACCAGGAAGGGAGGGCGAAGGTGCCGCTTCCCATGCACACTCCTCGGAATTTACGGCGCTCCGTGGTGGCCGCCGTGTTGCTGCATTTGTAGGTCATTTTTAAGTTAGAGCTGACAAAGAAAACCTGGCCACAGCGCAACGCCGATGTACGCTGGAAGCTAGAGCCGGTTTGCTTTCGTTGTTTTTGTGTGACCGGAAAAAATCTGGCAACAACGCATGGCGCCGCTATTGTTTTGGTCTGAGGGGACCCGAGACGCGAGCACATAGCGAAGACGTGACCGGAGGCGTGCCCCTGTGATGTTCCCGCAAGACGGAAAGTATCATTCGTAGTCGTCGTGTGTGCTTTGAAAGCGAAGGGTCCACGAGTGCGCTACCACAAGCCAAGGTTCACGACAGCGCTGTGTTGACATCGGCGATCGCGTTCTGTTTGGGGCAACACGGCGACGCGACAAAGAGCCGAAACGCTCGTGGTGTGTGGTGCGGTGCTTGGCGGTAGAAACTTACACTAACACGGAGCTCAAATTGGTTATTGTGGGGTTGAGGTTCAACAGGTTCAGTCCCGTCGTCGCCAGTTGATCCGGTCCAGCTGGTCCGGGAGGACGCAGCGAGCGTTCTTAAAAGTAAATCTTCCTTCGTTCCGTTTCAAAATGTGGAAGATTCCCGACGCATACCGTGAGTAAAAAGCTGCGGAAGTTTTCAACAAAATTACGTCGTTTTAATTGAACAATAGACTCCGGATTGTTGTCCTAAATCTGCCGTTTTTATGCTTCGTGTTGGACTGCGTTTGCAAAGCGACGTGTTTGCACAGCGACGCACACTACTTGAGTAGATGATTCGGTCCTGCAAACGACAGGTTATGCAAAATTTCAGCGAAACTTAAGTCACCACCGATATTTTCCTGTAAATCTCGTGTGGGTTTGTTGCACTCATCATGCGGTGTGAACAAATTAGGGCAAGACTTCCTACCTGCCCACAGATGCATGAAGTAAAGTGAGACCATTTTTTACGTAGTGAACATGGTGCTTTTTCTTTATTTTGGGAAGAGGCGTTGGTGCATTTATTATGGTACAATCACTTGAGAGTTGAGAAATTGAGGAGAGCGAGCAAGCTTTCCCAACTTTGTCTCTTTTCTTGCTGGCACTGCCCCTAGTTTCAAGTTTCAGTTTTAGTAGGCATACCTACTAGCAGGTACAAACTGCTCCAAAGCAGGTAAAAGACAGGGGAAGTCAGGACGGTGCGGACTCCGTGTTTTGCGCTTTTCGCAAGGTGACTGGGTAAATGCTTTTGCGAGATATGCGGAATATGCAAACGATTTTGTTATGCCCGTCGTTTGCGTCTCCAGCAAAACGAATAAGATGGTCTACAAAGGCACAATCACAAGCCAAGATTTACGGTAACAGTGCGTTTGCTTCGGTGGTCCGTGTAGTTGTATTATACCCTGCTCTCTGCAACATCGTGTCATGACGAAGAGCTGGAACGGTCACGGTTTGTGCTGAGCTACCGGTTGACAGAAACCCGCATCGCCCGCATCGGCACCGAGTGCACTTGGGCTGTTGATGCTCAAGCCTTTCATCCGCGGCTTGTCGCCAGCTGATCCTGCTGCTCGACGGTGAGGAAGTGGTGAGAGTGACCTCTGAAGTAAATGTAAATCCTCGTTTGTCCAGTTATCCGGTGTCAAAGCGTGGAAGATGTCCAACGCATACTGAGGGCGGGAACTACGAGCGTTTCGCCTTGCTTTTATAACCGAAACCAGAGCAGCAAGATAACTGCCTTGCGTACTCCAAAATGACGGAAGCAACAAGTTTCGACAGGTCGAGTACCTCACCGCAGATGTAGGCGAGACGGTGCCCACTGTTTAAACGCTTGCAGTATCCACGAGTAGTACCAGGAAAACGACGTCAACAGTGAAGGAGCTCGCGACTCAGCATAATGCAGTGCCACGGTCCCATGAATTTTTAATGTTCGGGGTAATGGCGGTGTAAAAAAATAGTAAAAAAACGCATCAGCGCCACATTACTGATGACGAATAACACCGGTCACAAACTCCGAAGCCCCACCGCTCCCCTCGACACCGACACGACATACGACAACAAACTGCATCAAAACGCCCCAACAGGTGAAGGCGTCTGCTCCCGTACGCGTACTGCAACTAGCGGAAGTGAAGTGTTGGGCGGATGTCCTTCACAAGAATATATAAAAAATGCTTTACGCAAGGATAATTTCTATTGATTATTGAATACATAATGATAAAATCCCAATAATTTGTTTTGCTATCTGATTCAAGCTAGTCGGACTGCTCATAACACTGGTCAAGCATGAAAATAACAAAAATTTGAACTTTTTAATGGCATGGTTTAATATTTATTATTAATACATCGTTGTTTTTTGCAACAGACTAACATTATAGATTTTGCCTCCATACTTTTTGAATGCAAACAGTTCTTACATACGGCTGTTCATTGTGCCGTGTTTTGTGTCTTCTTCTATAAATCTGTAACGGTCAGCGACCAAAGAGCTCACCCGCACATGTCAAGCTTATATACGCCGCATGAACAAAAGGATGTTAGTAGGAAGTGTCGGGCGCAGTGTCGTTGTGGTGTTTGTGTATGTGTCGGTGCTGTGTAATACGTGGTACTCGTATTGTCTGCGATGTCTGTGGGGTTGCTGTCTACTCGTGATCGTTCTCAGCGTATTCACTGGCTGCTAAAAACCTCAATAGTTTGTTCGAGTTTTTTTTATCCCTGTAAGTTTGGTATTCGTTTTTTTATCTAGCGTTTCCGTCGTAGCTATTGACGCCACCGACCGACGACGACGCACGTAAGTACCTTTGCACGTAGCTACGTCCGCCGCTTGGAGACTGTTTACTGTGCATAAAAGACATCGAACGAGAACAAACGCGTCCTGTGTGCTTTCAATTCGGCTAAAAGGCGCGCGGCACGCTGGGCTCGTCTCTTGCCTGTTCTCGGCTGCTGGCCGCCATGTTTTATAAGCACGCTCAGCCAACACGCTCAACCGTGTTTGCGGAAGGCAGACACGGTGTAGCGTGTTAAGTTTACACGGCACCTCGTGTGTAGACGAATAACACACATGGCTGCGTGTAAAACGAACACGTCTTGACGTGTCCGCTATGGGACAACGGTTTACACGACTGGGCGTGTTATTTTTGCTAACAGTGTAGGAGCGGCCTTCGAATCGTCATGTTCGATTTCTTGGATCAATGATAAACAAGAAAATACGGTTTCTTTTCCCCACGGCTGAAGCGAACCGCTAAAGGTCTGACTGTTCGATCTCCTCTCCAGTAGAATTTTCGCCGGGTGAGTTGCACGGTTTAATACAAAACGCCTAAGCGGACTTCATGGTGACGCTCGCCCCTTTACCACGTTCATTCAGTCCATCTGCTCCAAAATGTAACCTCAGCGGCTCCGACGACACACCTCACCTTTCGCTGTGTTTCACCTTACGGGTTGCGTAAGTGTTTACAATGTTTGATCCCCGTGATTAACTGGTTTCACGTGACGTTTTACCGACCCGAATTATCACCGGACGCCATGTTGATGAACCTTCGTCGTGCCTTTCTATGCATGAGGACAATGTTTTTCAGCTCGGCTGAGTTTTTTTGCGTCATAATCAACCGCGTCTGCCGGAGTAGTCGGCGACACAGGGAAGCATCGCCTGGCAGTTAATTTGTAGACATACCCGTCAATATTCGAACTTAAGACGAGCCTGGCCTTCGAGAAGACGACACGTCCGCGGCCATAAGACACTGGTAGACGCTGTCGGGTCAAATCCGAGATGGAGCAAATCAGAATAGGCTTGGATTTATACAACGCAAATACGTATTCGATTATAGCTACTGAGTGTTGTCGTCGACGGGGCCACTCGCCATGCCTCAGAGCTTCACCTGCACCAAAAATGAAGGCAATAACTAAGCATCTGTGTCTAAACAAATGGCGATAATGGTTGACTCTGCTCATCAAACACGGCGAAACGCAGATTGGCGAAAGTAGACAAGCGTTCTGTGGAACAGCCCTGTTAAATATTTATTGAGGAATTGCTGCTGCAGGCATTGTGCTTTCGGCTTTAAAAGAATGACATCAGGTCGGGCGAGTGCGAGCGAGAGGAAAATGTCGGCCCAAGAAAACTGTCTTTTCTTTGAGCTGATAGTCGTGTATTTCGTCAAACGACCTCAGCGCCCCCAAGAAAATCGTCAAACTAAAGGCGCGCTTCAAAGGCGCAACAACCCCTACTCTGTAAAACATAAGTGTGGAAAAAACGGATAAAGACTCAGCAGTTTTCTTGTCACAAATTATCTGTTCGTCGTCTGTTTTTTTTTCTTTCATAGTTTTAGTTGAAAAATAGTTTTTTCGTGTTTTTTTTTCTTCCTGTACAATGTCTAAATTTCTGTTGCCCAGCCTTATAGAAAAACAGTTTCTGTTCTTCAAAATAACAAAGTTTAAAAAAAAAGAAAAGCGAGGTTCTGCTCTAGAAGTTCGTGAAAAGACAGTTTCTGTTCCTAGAAATAATAGTTTCGTAAAATAAAGAAAGAGAAAAGCTGATTTTTGTTTTGAAAATTTGTTTGAAAATTTTTGGGGGCACGACATCGACAAGAGAACACCTATGTCATCCTTTTCCGCACTTCAGATGCTGTTGACCGCTGTCCTGGCAGCGGGATCCCGTGGAATACCATCGACCGTCAACTATCCATCGGACACCGGGCAGACAATCCTGGCTGGCAGGTTTCCGCATCAACCGATGACGGAGCAATTCGTTTTCGCGCCAAATTGCAACAGTGTCTGGCAACGTGGCACATCGACCGACTGGCATCTACAAAAGCGACCGCACCGGGACTACCAGTTGGGGCACGACATCGACAAGAGAACACCTATGTCATCCTTTTCCGCACTTCAGATGCTGTTGACCGCTGTCCTGGCAGCGGGATCCCGTGGAATACCATCGACCGTCAACTATCCATCGGACACCGGGCAGACAATCCTGGCTGGCAGGTTTCCGCATCAACCGATGACGGAGCAATTCGTTTTCGCGCCAAATTGCAACAGTGTCTGGCAACGTGGCACATCGACCGACTGGCATCTACAAAAGCGACCGCACCGGGACTACCAGTTGGGGCACGACATCGACAAGAGAACACCTATGTCATCCTTTTCCGCACTTCAGATGCTGTTGACCGCTGTCCTGGCAGCGGGATCCCGTGGAATACCATCGACCGTCAACTATCCATCGGACACCGGGCAGACAATCCTGGCTGGCAGGTTTCCGCATCAACCGATGACGGAGCAATTCGTTTTCGCGCCAAATTGCAACAGTGTCTGGCAACGTGGCACATCGACCGACTGGCATCTACAAAAGCGACCACACCGGGACTACCAGTTGGGGCACGACATCGACAAGAGAACACCTATGTCATCCTTTTCCGCACTTCAGGTTGGTTACCTTCGAAATGCCCACTGTTATCGAAGTAATGATACCTGTCTTATAACGGTGTCGTGCCCCAACGACGTATTTCAGTGTTTGAAGCGTTTGCTCTGTTGCCTGGCCAAATATACATATTCTGTATGCCTAACCCATTTACTACTTGAACTGTCGGGAGACGTCGAAATGAAT
Source organism: Ixodes ricinus (assembly GCA_037355805.1). Lineage (NCBI taxonomy): Eukaryota > Metazoa > Arthropoda > Arachnida > Ixodida > Ixodidae > Ixodes > Ixodes ricinus. The sequence continues at coordinate 37,466 of JAZHYW010022765.1, read as the reverse complement.
CCTGGCCCTACAGAGCTGGAAGACATTTTGGCCATCGTAACAAGAATTGAGAAAAATCAAGGTGACATGCTTGCTGAAATTAAAACCCTTAAGAACGACCTACGGGAAACGGACGGACGCGTAAATGAACTTGCAGACAGAATGACTACTATTGAAGGTAAAATTGCGTCGACGAAAGCGTCCCAAAGAGACGCCGCTGCAAGCAATGTTGAATCCAATAAAATTGCAATGGAGCTGTCCAAAGTAAATGCACGTTGTGATGACGCTGAAAACAGACTAAGGCGGTCGAATTTGCTTTTTCTCGGTATACCAGACTTGCCGACGGAAAACTGGAAGCAGTCTGAGGAAAACGTAATTAAATTCTGCTCTGAAACTCTAGACATTCATATCGAAACCAGTAATGTAGAACGTGCACACCGTCTGGGCAAGTTTTCGACAAACAAATGTCGACCCATAATTGTTAAGTTCGCACATTTCAAAGACAAGCAAACCATTTTAACATCAAGTTTTAAACTAAAAGACACGAATTTTGCAGTGCGTGAGGACTTCACAGAAAAGGTTCGTTTCGCACGCAATCAGCTGTTTCTTTTTGGGCAGGCTAAAGGAATGACGTTTAAGATCCGTTTTGATAAGCTATATGCTAATAACACATGCTACTACTACGATACAGTAGATGAAACTGTCAAAGAATTGCATAGGTAACGACGAAAGACCGGGAATAATTCTCGCAATACTGCTAGCGTTTCGATAAAAGAAACTACTGTTCATTCTGTCACCTTCACGAACATACGCAGCCTCATGCCAAAACGTGATGAAATATATAGTTATATCAACGATAACAACTCTGACATCGTCATTCTAACTGAAACGTGGCTGAAACCGGATATCAATGATAGCGAAGTTTTTCCGCTTGATATGCAGTTTGAAGTTTATCGATGCGATAGGAGTACGCAACGTGGAGGGGAGTCCTTATCGCAATAAAAAAAGTATTTCATCGTTTCGAATTAATATTAACACTGGACTCGAGGCGGTGTTTATTTGTATTACTTCGTCTTTCATTAAAACGGTTATTGGTGTTTGTTATAGGGCGCCGCATAGTGACGCTGTATTTTCAACTGACCTATATGCCGTTTTGTTCGAAGTCCAGAAACGTTATCCTAAGGCCAATATTTTTCTATTTGGAGATTTTAATTTTCCGAACATTGATTGGGAACGCCTGCTTACGACGGGCCCAAACGAGGCCGGACAATTTCTTGATATGTGCCTAAACTATAACTTCACCCAAGTTATTAATCAGCCTACTCGAGGTGGAAACATCCTTGACCTAGTACTGACAACCTGTCCTGATCTTGTGAAATCCGTTAATTATCTCAAAGGTCTCAGTGACCACAGTTTGTTGCACATTGAATTGTCCTTTCCTACTATTACTAAAAACCCAACCTCGAAGACAATACGTGACTACAAGAGAGCAAATTATGTAGCTATTAACGAAAATTTGGACTCCTTCTTTGAGACCTATGCTGGTAACTTTTTCTCTAGGTCTATTGAAGAGAACTGGCAATTATTTAAAAGTAAATTGAATAACCTTGTTGATGCGTTTGTGCCGCTTATACGAATATGTGGTGATAGTGGTAACCCATGGTACAATAAGTCACTTAAAGCACTGAGCAATAGGAAAAAACGCCTCTTTGCTAACGCAAAGCAGAAAAACACAGATTCTGCATGGGATGCCTATAATGTTTGTTTGAAAACATACAAAAGTGCTCTTCGCTCATCAAAAAAAAAGTTTTTCTTTGAGGACCTTCCATCGATGTTACGAGATAACCCCAAAAAGTTCTGGAAAATCATATCCCCCCAAAACAATGATCGGTCTGTCCACCTGATGGATGAAAACGGAAGTCCTGTCTCTGAATCTGACGTTTCGAGTGCACTGAATGAGTATTTTTCGTCTGTTTTCACTGTTGAAACAGAAAACAACTTTCCCCTGTTAAATAATTTGGATTTAGAGCCCATGACACCTATTGAGATATCCCCTGCTGGAATTTCGAAGCTCATCGAAATACTTAAACTCACTTCATCTTGCGGGCCAGATAATATCTGCTCAAAAGTATTAGCTAACACAAAAATTATTTCAAGCGCGTACCTTCACTTACTATTTGCGCAATCATTGTCCCAATCACGTCTTCCGGCAGATTGGAAATTAGGCAGAGTTGTTCCCGTTTTTAAAGCTGGCATTCGCTCCTTGGTTTCGAACTATCGCCCGATATCATTAACCTGCATAGCATCAAAACTCCTAGAACATGTTTTGTTCTCACACATTGCGTCGCATCTGGAATGTAACAATATATTTTATAACCATCAACATGGATTTCGGAAAGGGTACTCATGTGAGACACAACTTCTGGAATTCACCCATGATCTTCATATTAACCTTCAAGCGCGTATCCAGACTGATGCCGTATTTCTGGATTTTGCAAAAGCATTTGATAGGGTTCCTCACAATCGTCTCATCGCCAAACTCTCATGCCTTAATATTGACCCACTGGTTCTGTCTTGGATTCGAGAATTCCTTTCTTCACGCTCGCAATTTACATCCGTTAACAATCATGAATCTAACACAGAACCAGTGACATCAGGAGTTCCCCAGGGATCAGTGCTTGGACCTTTACTTTTTTTAATATTTATTAATGATCTCCCTGTATCTGTCGTTTCCACCATTCGGCTTTTTGCCGACGACTGTGTACTTTACCATACAATTGTTAATCAGAATGACCACTATGTGCTACAAAGTGACTTAAACAAAGTTAGCACATGGTGTAGTAACTGGCTTATGTCACTGAATAAATCAAAATGTAAATTAATTCGCTTTACTCGTAAACAATCATTATCAGTATTTTCATACTCAATAGGAAACGATCCGATTGAGGCTGTAGACTCCTATAAATACCTCGGTGTAACTATGACAGCTAACCTTACCTGGTCTGACCACATTGAAAACATTACAGCTAAAGCATCCCGAACTCTGGGTTACATTAGACGCAACCTAAAAGCCGCTCCATCTCATGTAAAGAAAATGGCGTATAACACATACGTAAGGTCAAAACTAGAATATGCGGCATCGGTTTGGAACCCTCATCAGATCTACCTTATTAACAATCTGGAATCAGTTCAGAACCGGGCAGCAAGATTTATCTTGTCCGACTATGACCGCACCACCAGCGTATCTGCTCTAAAAAATCAACTGAACCTCCGACCATTACAAGTCCGCCGTAAAATTTCACGTCTTTCAGCCCTTCACAAAATTTACTATTATCATCCTACGCTTCGCGACGCCCTACTGCGTTCTCCCCTCCGATCATCGACCCGACATGGAAATTCTCGAACAATCGCCCGCTTATCTGGTAGCACGAACGCATTCAACCACTCTTTCTTTCCCCAGACAATTGTAGACTGGAACAACCTGCCTGATGCCATCGTAACAATTGAAAACTCTGACTCATTCAAAACGGAATTATCGAGATTATTTGACTAAACAGCAGGGTTTAATCTTGAAATGTGTTTATTGTGCCTAATGTTTCTTTTTGTGTGTGCTTTTATGTGCTTTTATCTGAACACGTGTTAATGTGTGTATATTTATTTTGCCTTGTTGTGTAATTATTGCATAAAACTTATCCATGCAGCCCCCCTTATGTAATGCTCTCACGGGGGCCTTTAAGGGTATAAGAATAAAAATATGAATAAAAAAAAAAAGATCAATATTTTTTTATGATGCGAACAACGTTTGTATAGCGAACTGTGTCGCCGGCGTATAACATACTGCATTCATGCCCCAAATAAACAGAAACGCAAGGAAATACGATACAATGAACTCACAAACACAAAGAAAACACACACAAAAAACAGCACCACGAGAGCCAAACCTTCGTCATCACTCTCTGAGCACACCACGTTGACCCGGTCGCCATATGGCGTGCCTTATCTTTTCATTCAACCTTGGCCGGTGACTGCGACATTTGTAGCAAAAACACGTAGAGGCTGTACCAGATATTACACCTACTAATACTTATTTTTGAAATTTCCCTGACAATGAATAGTTTATATCTCTTACTCCAGCACCTCCATTAAAGCCACAGTAGATTAATTAACTAAAACACATCATATAAATTTTGCAATTAATTTAGCGATTTATGTAAAAATGCGAATTGAATCGGATTTATATTAGAGGCTGTAGAAAATATCAAATTTTAGTTTATTATTCGCATTTACGTGACGATTATCGTCCTATCTATCGTCCTCCAAGCACCAAAACACACAGGGAAGAGACGGCCTTCATGTAACCGCCATACCCTCTTTTTATAAAAAATATGTTCGATTTAAAATGCAACTTTTTGCCCGTACTATGCCTGTAGATAAACACGCACTTCCGGAGCATGGCAGATGGGCTACGAATAAACCACAAAAGAAACAATCATTCTCATATTTTTGTATGTGTGGAACTGCATACTCATCTATCAATCCATTGTAAACCACGAACGCTTAATTTTTCGTCATGTGAGCCTCCCTTTTTATTTTGACAAAATCGGGGTCCGTGCATTTCCATTACTTATGCAACTCATCTCCACTCTCCTTTGAAATTTGAAAATATCAAGAAAGGTTGGCGTTTGAAACATTGGGGTAGTTCATACGGTTCTACCGCCTCTGCCGCCGCGAACACGGAGGAGATCTTGTCCCTTTCTCACGCGCCACACAGGGCTGCACGTAAGTTGATGAAATGAAGGAACGGGAGCAACCTCCTTACCTTCGTTAGCGACAAGGAGCAAAATACGTTTTTCCTCCTTTTCTCCTCCGCCTTGTTTTTTAGAGAGTAGTGGTAGTTGTTGTTTATGTTGTAGATTGCGTTGTAGGGCCTAAGGTGTCATTTTCGTCGACGTTGACAAATACTTGGAAGAGATATGCCGCGGCCCACGGGAGTCGAACCTGGGTACGCTGCGTGCTAAGCGGCGTTAGCACAGAACTACGCCACGGCGTTAACAACGAGCTTTATACCCAGGATTTATGTAGTACCCGATGCCCATGCACGCGCTCTGAGAAAAATATAGCAGATATCGAAATGCCGTCGTAGCACACTCAATGTCAATAGCTCGTGCAGGGACTACACGCTTTCACGCGGTCCGGAATAAAATAGAAACAAATGCGTTCTGAACAAAATGGTCAAACCCTGATGCCCAATGACTTCACCGTGATGTGTCCCAGCTACCGTTGTGACTGTACTCTAGATTAACACACGCCTGCTCAATTTCTATGTTTCACCGGTTCGAATGAAATGCGAACAACAGAGCGCATGGCCGTCGGCGCATGCTTGCTCTTCCTAGAGGCTCTGGAAATCGATAGAAACTGTGGGGTGGAAAGTAAGGCGCTGCGAGGGTAAGGGTCCTACTCGGGTGTAGCTTGACCCTCGAACAGCACAACCCGAGCTTCTACGATGCGCCGGTGATGCGCTTGAAAAAAGGAAAATAAAATATTTGCATTTGTTTGATTCGATTCTAAGTTCTCATATCACAGCCACTTTTGTGTGGCTTGGCCACGAGTCCCGAGGAAGCTCGCCGCTCGCAGCAGGAGCTGAGCAGGAGCAAGCAGCTGGCGCGAGGCGCGCCTCGCGCGCGCGTCCGTGGAGCATGACTGCAGCGCCACGCCCTCCTAGCTTGTGCAGTTTTACTTTTTTTAATTTGAAATTTCGTTTGCGCATTTTTTAATACGCACTATTTTGCAGGAGACATGCGCTCTTGGCCCTTCGCAAGGACATCTACGTGGTTCTGATAACTAAGGCTCACTTAAGCAACACGGGTCTTCCGTGCACGAACAAGCTCCTTTAACTTCTATTTCGGGCTTCTCACTCGACGGGGTGATCATTCAATGGCCGCGCTGAACACCATCCTGGCGACCTGCAAAGTGTGGTTTGTCTATAGGGACTTTTAGCAAACCATTACCGTGTTTCGCGCACCGTACTACCGAAGCCATTGAAGCATACGATTTAACCGCGCAAGGCCGGTCATACCGTGACCGCCATGGCGCGCGCATAAAAGCAATGCGTCAAAGGCTCCTTTAGTGCTGTACGCGCGGAACCAAGGTAACGGCCTGCTAATATATCTATCTATATATATATATATATATATATATATATTATATATATATATATATATATATATATATATATATATATATATATATAAAATGTATATACACTCTCATACACCTGCTAAAAGTTCCCAATGATAAAGTTACTGCATTTAATTTAAATGTTTGGTGAATGTAGGAGCTGGTGGACCTGTATTTTGGTAAATGCAGGCACTGGAAGCTGAAATATAAAAGTCTGCCAAGTAATTGGCTTCACTTAGGCGTCAGCAGCCGTCCTAAGTTCCCTCTTGTTTCTCTTTTTCGAATTTCGCAAAGATTCGGCTATACCGTGCACATAAAAAAAAGAATCACAACGCCTATAAAAAAAAAAGAAAAATAAATAACGCAAATTAGGAGGGAGCATGACGCTAACGGTCATGTTACATCGGACGCCCGCACAACCAGCTTTCTCCTGCTGAGTTTCTGCTTCGAGCAGCGAGCATCCTCGCATGGCTCGTGCCGAGTCAACGAACGTGTCATTGATGGAACTTCCAGAGAACCACCGGCATCAAACGGCGCAGCGTCGAAGCTTGGGTTGGGCTGTTACAGGGTCAAACAGATCGGAAAAGGACGCACACCCTCGCAGTGCCCTACTCTCCACCTGGCAGTTTTATCAGTTTCCAGAGGCCCGGTGGCCAAACATGTGTGGACGGCCACGCGCTCCGCTACTCGCACTTTATTATAACCCGATAGTACTATACCATATCTTGTGAAGAAACATTCCTTCATAAAAACACATTGTTCTCTTTATGACTTCGTTTACTAATATACTTATATTTAATTTTGCAGGAATGAGGAAAGTTTTGTATTCTTGTACTATTATGACATTGTTTACTCTTGTTTATTCACCAAAAATGTTTGGCATGTGGTTATAACAGAAGCTTTGTTTTCTTACAGATAACAGACCGTTTTGTAGAGTGTTTATTTATGGAAAAACGACGTTTTTAGTGTAATAATATTGTGTTGTTTTTTACCGATCATACAAGTATATTTAGACCGTTTATTTACCCAAAAATTATGTTCTTGACAAATAGCATAGGCCCTGTTTTTTAACCGATAAGTTTTTCTGTATTTTAATCTAACTACATTTTCCTTATTTTGACTGAAAGTTTCCGGATATTTTCTGTTATATTAGAAACGTTTTTTTAAAATGGATCGACTTTATAACTTTCCTCAACTGTTTCATTTAACTTCTGGAGTAGTGATCTTTTCACGAACGATTGCGCTTGGTGACATGATTGTTTTTGCACTATAAAAGCCACCGGCCATCATAATTGTTTTAAAGCTGTTCCATATTGTGTTTGATTCCATTTGAGAAACGTTTCCAGCAACTATCAAAATTGTATCGCACGGCGAAAATAAATGTAGTTAATTGATTTTTCATGATCGGTGAGCGAAGAAATGTCACTTGCAATTTGAAGGTTATAGAATGCCAGATATTTATCGGGTACCTTGCAGTACACCCACCGACTCTCTTGGTGGAAAGCAGCAGATAAAACTGTACATGGCCTTATCGTTCTATTATATAGCATCTTCGATCAACTCGCACCGGAATCGCCTTGAAACCTGGACAGTGGACAGTGCTCCTCGGTCGTGTAACACGAAGTTGCTGCAACATCGAAGACAAACTGCGCCGCGGCGGTGCACCGCGGCGGGCTCCACCATGCGTCACCTCGCATTTTGTTCGTTTTTTCTTGCGTAGGCCCGCGCGCGGTGCCCGTCTGCTGTCAATCTCTCCTGTTTTTTGACTCGCAGATTTGGCGGTCCCACACGAATGAACATCGTGGACGTGATTGTCGATGGGGTCACGAAGCGGGTGACAATTCCACAGGTATATGCTGCCCATCATTGGTGGTTCGAGAAATAGAACCACCATAATGGCCGTACCTCGGTGTTATCGAAACACCTCGCAACGCTTTCCACGAAGTTCGTGCGCTTTGCCACCGCAGCAATCGACGGTAATCGCGGCGAGAGTAAGAAGATCGTCGTCTCGCTCTCAGAAGAACTGAGGAATTAATCGAGTGCAGCTGCGAGGCGTGTTCGTCTTCGCAAGGTCGCCACCTCGATAGACTGCGCGTCTGCTATTCCCGCCATCTCCTCGATTCCCGCTCCTGGCCGCAATGCCTGATGGGACTGCACCCCGGCGCACCGTCGATTTTCTTGGTGCGCGTTGGGGCAACGAAAAGCTGCACCGGGCGGGTGCGCTCCGTTCATCGAGGACGTCCGGTGCGCACCGGTGCACTTGATCGAAGACAATGGGGCGAACCTCACTGCCCCGGTGCGCACTGATGCGGGAGATCGAGGATACTAATAGTAAAAGTATGCTTAAAACACCTCTAGTGTACTCGAGAATATGTCCATTGTGCGGAATGCTAGCTATATTTTGTTTTCAGTGTGTCGGTAGTGCGCTGGATATCCTGACTTATCCAAGTACCGCCATCCTTTGATCGTGCTGCGGGCGCTCTTATTGGATGCCGTCGACGCGTCACTCTTTGCTCATGACGCATTTCACATACAGACGCTCACGCTCTTATTGGTCTGCTCTGACTGCCGGTGACGCGCCGCCGTTGGCGAGCACGCTCCTATTGATCTATTGTAGATTCCGGCGCCGCGCCGCCGCGACAAACTAGATTGGCGACGACGCTTCGCCATTTTTGACTCAAGTGCATCCAAGCATGCACCAGCTTGACGGCTCTTTATAAAATCCATCCAGCGTATTATGTGTCGGGTGTGCGAAGCGCGCATATATAAGTTGTCGTGCATCTCTTCTGTCCGACCGGTCAGGTAGGTGCGTGACTTTTGCAGCAAAGTACGGCGGAAAAAGTTGATCAATGTCCAGTGCAATAATAAAACTGCGTAAATAACAAACATATTATATGCATAGGAAGCAGGAATACCGGGTGCTTCTGCGCGCATAGGGTACAAATAATAAACCAATGAACTGAATGTATTAAAACTTTGTCTCACTAAGGTGTGTTTACGTGGCTCATTTTTCATACTTATATGCTATGAGTGTTGCCTTAAAAAAAAACAAAAAAACATTCAACCTCTTAAAAGTGAGCTGTATTTTCTTATGCTCAAAGAGGAAAAAGGAAGAACCACCTGATTGACGTTGCTAGTCACATGGCACAACACGAGGTCGGATTAGCTAATCACGTTTCGTGTATTCATCTAAAAAAGCCTTTTGCATTTTTTGCTCCATGCTTGCAATTTGTTCGTAGCAGGATCAAGGAAACGGCTATTCTATTTTTACTCTTTCTGCATAAGGAAAGAAGTATATTTTTCTATTGTTTTATTTTCTCAAGTCATGCGCCATCTGCAAACACCTTTGTGAAAATATTTTTTTGTTCTCATAAAGCTTTTAATTGTAAATATAACAATAATATTTATTTCATGTCGAGAAATTTTTATGCAATCAGGCACACAAAAACATATTCGGTATGTTCGTAGGACCAGACATAGCGTACCTAAAAATGATCTTGCAAAAAACATGTAATTTAATTGCCAGTTTTTATTACATTCAGTTCGTCCATCTTGTTAATATCCGCGGTGTAAAAGCAAGCAATGCAAACGCTCACAAAGATGTTGATTTTATGATCGTCCTTTCTTTTCTAGACTTAAACTCCGGATATTTATTGAATTCAGCCCTTCATGTCTTTGAGGAAGTAAAATAAGTCCAAGATCACTGTATCCAAATTCACCGCATTAACAACAACATCGCTGGACGATATATATTTTTTTTTTAGTTATTGATGGTCTCGTGTTAGAGGAATGTCCCTCCAGACACCAGAACGGCCGATCCTATCATGTACGTGCTCCTCGGGCCGCACATAAAAACAATAGTTTCAGCCATTTCCAGCGGTTTCGCAATCCGCCCCATTGGAATCTCCTTAATTATGGCTTCTCTGGTGGCGTTGGGGGTACCCTGTGTCATGGGTGTGTCCGTGAAACCAGGGAGGATTGTGTTGACGCGAATTCCCTGGAGTGCAACTTCGAGCGCCACAGATTTCGTGAAGGAGATGACGGCGCCTTTCGAAGCTGAGTAGGCGGCCAGGATCCTGCGACCGCCCTTGCCAGAAACGCTGGCAATGTTTAAAATGGTCCGGCCTGTGGCGTTCTCATTCTTCAGCATCGTTTTCACAGCCGTTTGAGTGATGAGGTAAGTGCCCTGTAATTACAGAATAATACGTTAGTTGTTTTACGACTTGTAACATGCAAAATAATAGATAGCTCGTTTCACATCAAGTACGAGCAAATGCTAAGCTACAAACATGAGCACGGTGGCGTAAACTATGCTTCACCTTCACGAAGGAGCATGCTCGCTATAGGCACGCTGAAACTGCGGAGTTCGCTATCGTAGCTGCTGCTGCGCTCAGAGTTAACATAAAACGGAGTATGTCGTCGGTAAATGGCTCGTTCGTGCTCTCTACTAAAGGTTCCCAGCACGAGCATCAGTTAAAATCATATTATGTTTTAGTTTACATACACTGAAAGTGTAGCTAATTAACACCTATGAAAAAAACGTCTCAAGAAGGAATTCCTCGTTCAGCAGTCGCTGTTCGTAAAACATGAACGAGTACTTAAAAAACTACGGAGTAGTCTTTTAACAAAATATGAAGAAAAAAACCTGCACTGATGCTTTTTTGCAGCGAAGCTGTCTATGGCTAGGTTCTGGCTGATCGTCTCCGGCGACAGACCGAGCATAGAACAACATTTTTCAAACGCAAGGATGTATGCCCCACTTTATACTTCTCTCCACCGCCGCCGCTTCTTTCCCGAGTCGTGTATACTCCTCGCTACTCGCGGCGTCTCACTCCCCCTGACATTGCGCAATGCCGAACCCTCTTCGGCGGCCACTTGTGCGGCGCACTAAAGCCTGCGCTGTGATTGGCGTGGCAGCGCTACAATAAGTCATTATCTCTAGCAGAGCGCCAGCTTCACTGGTCTTTCCTCCTCAAGGTGTGGAAGGGATCTCAACTTTTTAATAAATTACCACTGTTACTATTTAGTTAGTGTACAAATTCAGGTTTTTTAGGAAGGGGGAAACCTCCGATTATTATTATTATTAACCACCCAATAATATCGAAACTTGCTCTTTTCAAGTTTTTAAATATTAGTTTGGTGGGCTAGACAAACGAAAGCGCTCCGGCGATTCGAGTCTACAGACGCAGCGTAATCTCTATGGGGGTACCAGCGCCATCTTCCACTCCAGAACTAAGCGAGGAAAGGATGAAAACGAAAATGGGCTATCGTAGCATGTTTTTGCATTGTTTTACAATCTTTACAATTTTACAAATGCCAAATAAGGTAACGCTAGTGATATTTGTTTTTAAATATTTTTTGCCTGCGTTGTTTTATTTGAAAGCCAAATTTCAAATAATTAACTGGCCTTTGCTGCTATGTTGATGCTGCCAGCTTACACATTGTAATAATGACACAAGGGCTATCAAGTGTTGGACCACTCTCGACCGCTGGTAGAAGCGAGCAATCGCCACACATTCCCATCTAGCCCACCTTACTATTAGACTCAAACCAAACCTCCAGATATTTTCTCGCAATATGCCATGACCTAACGCAGCTTTGCCTCCAATACAAGGCTTCCAAAACGCAACCTTAATAAACTTATTGTCAAAACGCACCTAGTGTTGCCTCTAAAAGTCGATATCACATTAATGCACAAAATGCTATTAAACTAAATCCTCAATTCCAAACTTTCGTCTGTCCGTCCGTTCGCTCCCGCTAAATTTAGCGGGAAAAGGTAATTGGTGTATGCATAAGGGGTAGGTAGCTTGACCTATACACCTATTACGTTTCACCGCTAAATTTAGCGGACACATTTACGTAACGTAACCTCGCGTCATGTGATATATCCGTATATATATATGTCACGTGACACATATGAATCCACCTTCCCCACTAAGTCTTGCGGGGAGTTTTATGACACGTGTCTTGACGTCACGTATCCTGTCCACCAATTCACTTTCCCAGTTAATTTTAAAGGGAAATTTAATGTCACGTGTCCTGACATCATGAAACCTTTGCACCAACTAACTTTAGCCGCTAAATTTAGCCGAACATTTACTTCACGTGACCTGGTGTCACTTACCTATACAACAATTCAGTTTCCCCGCTATATTTGGCGAGGAAATCAAGTTACCTGAACTATGCACGTTTAGTTTTCGCTTTAAATGTTAGTGGAGAAATTATCGTCATGCGCCCTAACTACGTGTGACACATACATCAATACGATTTCCTCATTAAATCTAGTTGAAAAATTGGCGTCGACGAACCTATTCGCGGCGATAGGTTTTGTGTCTTCATTTAGCGGAAGCCCTGACACAACCCAAAGTGGGTACTACCTCGACGCCGCCGCTGCTTCTAAGAGCTGAATGGGTCTTCATTCAGGCTCGCTGTCCCGCTACTAACATTTCATTTTGCCTCTTTTAAAGCGGTATCTTTACGGGTGACACTTTGCAGGAATGTCGAGCCCGTGGGCTGTTGTCGCCGCTGTAGAAAAACCCTCTCTCCCCTCTTGACCCGCGCGAGGAGACCGAAGGGGCAGCGGTGGCGTCCCGCCAAGAATAGCGCGACGATGGCAAAATCTCTCTGTCGTGTGCTTGAAACACTCTTTTTTCCCTAAACCACTCCTCGCGTTATGCGAAATCCAACTTTTGTAGTATACAGTTTTGACGAGCATTGTTGGTTTTACGAGCTTCAACCGTGATTACCCAATTACTTCAGAAGTCACTATTATACTTAACCACGTCGCACCTCCATCCTCAGCTGCGTGACGGCACCATTCCACCCGCATTTCACGACCACGCTACCGCTACCGCATTCGTTTCCTTTTCCTTATATCACTCTTTGTTTTGCATTTGTCGTGTACAATTACTATTTCTTCGTCTGGCATGTGTTGATCCCAGGAATTAGTGATGCTAATTGGAGTGCTATTTCTTTCTTTGTCCTCAAAAAAGCACGGCGGACACGCTCATTTTTAGCTCACGAATGTTTGAAATTTACATATAGTTTTCACCCTTATCCTTGATTGTTTAAAAAAAATGCCTCGTCCCACTTCGTTGGAGAGCAATCAACAGCACCATTGTTATCCTGGTTTCATCGCTTCAGATAAAAATACTAGTCTCTACTCCAATTGTTGCTTCTTTAAAGACAATATGCAAAGGAAAGACATTTTTTTAAAGAGCCTGGATGGAAAAATGATGCCCTAAAACAAATTTACAACAATAAATGAAAGTGTTGAGAGCTATAATTACGGCGCGAGACAAGCTTTTTTAAAGCGAGGTGTGACGGTCCTGTGCGCTCCGCGTGAAGGAGAGTTAAGCCGATTGGATTGACTTGAGCGCTCCGGTGAAAAACGTACTCAAGCCTCGTGCGACTACCGCTCATCCTTGGGCGCAGTGTGTTCTTGGGTTTCTGCGCTGGTGGTGGTAGCAGTGATAGTCCGCGTTTTTTGGATTGGATCCGAAGCTGAAGCGTACACTTCTCGACCGCCTTAAAGGGCCTCTGACACGCCAAAAAAATTCAAAGTGTCCGCCAGTGCCTTGTGACGTCACAATGTACCGCAAGGTGTCGGGGCGGTCAGAAGGGAGACATCGACCTATGTCGCTAGATTGTGATCGCCGGAAGTCACGTAAGTTTCACTCCTCGTGCTCTCAACGACCATGCCTAAGACTTGTTTTTTCTTTTTTTATTCTCCACGAGCGATCGTAAAAAACGAGGTTTCAGTTCCACTAGCTTTTTATCGCTGCACCGTTGGTTAGTTTGCGTGCTGTAAAAGTTGAGGACGAAGAGTCAGTAGATTGACGTGGTGGAGGTCAATGACGAAAGTGTTGAGAGTACAAGCCATTGTACGAGTGCATTCCATCAGTCCGATGGTACAGAGCCATACTGGGCACAAAACAAGCTATCACGTTTGAAAAAAAAAATTTACAACGCTCGCAAAAATTAGGATTGCTAGCATAGGACACGCCCGATCGCATTGCTGAAGGTTCAGACACCGAAGTCGTTGAATCATCGGATACTCTCCTGGCTGAAGATGCCTGCCGTCCAGAGAATACGAACTGGTGAGTGTACCAAGTACAAGTACACGTCGAGCATAAAGTATGTGTTTTGTCTAGAACATGAGTAAAACTTGTTTACTAGGTTCACTGGCTCCTCTTCTTCTACCCTTAGAGCAACGTTAGGCGATGAAAAGCAAATAAAAGAAACCTTGTATGCTTGGATTGCTCGCGGAGGTGCGGAGAATAACAAAAATATGAAAAAATATTACACGAGGTCGTGGTAAGCACGAGGAGTTATACAACTCACGTAACTTCCGGCGATGCCTCCCTCCCGTTCACCCCGACATCTTGCGGTACATTGTTACGTCACAGGGCACTGGCGGGCACTTTGAATTGGGCTTCGTTTTCTATTTTTTTATAAAAAAAACTACGCAACTCTAAAGTAAAACAATTTTTTGGTGATGTCCTGATACACCATTTTAACGCCTAGCATGAAAAACAAATTTGTTTAGGCGTGTCAGAGGACTTTTAAGCAGCTAGGACTTCGGCTCTTCGAGGACACGACTGAAGACCAACGAACCTCCCTGCGGAAAGCTCAGAGGCCAGTGATGCGCCTGCGGACAGCGGTGCCGGCTGGTCGCAGCTCCCGCTCGAGTAGTACGAGTGAAAACGGAAGTGACCATTTTCTTGTAATTGTTGTTTCACTGACATCAGGATATTTTGTGCAAAAATGAAGTTCAACAAAAAAAACACGAAGGATTGATAAGCAACATATAGGGAACATAGGAAACCACTGAAAGAGCGCAAGCACATCGTGACTATAGCGGCCAGTCACATGACC
Organism: Ixodes ricinus; assembly: GCA_037355805.1. Taxonomy (NCBI): domain Eukaryota; kingdom Metazoa; phylum Arthropoda; class Arachnida; order Ixodida; family Ixodidae; genus Ixodes; species Ixodes ricinus. The sequence continues at coordinate 22,433 of JAZHYW010022765.1, read as the reverse complement.
GCTAGTTGCCACTTTTCCGCGGGCTTCCGCGGGTGCCGAACTACGAAGTCCTTTTATATAACCCTACTTTTTTCTCGCTGTAAATTTTTTTTATAACATTGTTTTTTCATACAGGTTTTTTATATTTTCTCCTTTGCATTTGTCCTTCAGTAAATCATGGGCACCTGCAGCCGTTTAATTTCAACATATCATGGACTAAACATAATGTAGGTAAAACAACGCAGAACGACAAAGACTAGAAGGAAAAAATAAACAGGACGGGACAGCGCCTGTCCCGTCCTGCTTGTTCTTTCTTCGAGTCTTTGTCGTTCTGCGCTGTTTTACCTACATTATGTTTAGCCTACATCAACTAGCCCAGCTTTCAGCTTTGATATCACGGACTTTGCCAAGTTTAATAAAATTATCAGCAGCACCATGTTTAGCATTTGTGTGATTATAGTGAAGAAGTAAATTATCCTAGCATATAACGTATAGATAACTATTATAATTTACAGATTAAAACCAGAATGAAATAGTTGCACTCAGAAGAGACACACAGTTAAAGGTCTGGCTTGAATTTATGAAAGAATCGAGGAAAAAAACAATTACGCACAACTAATGTTAGAGTAGAAAGAAATATGTATGCGCAAGCTTCCTGTGGAAATTGTTTTGTCAAAACATATTTATTAACGAGTCATTTTATTAACATTGTGCATTTAAACTGACAAATCATTTGATCGACAGTTCACGCTTCAATAAAAGCCACATGAGACATTGCACTGATGTAAAGGTTTTGTGAGGACCGTAATTATAATATAACTAAAAATAGAGGTGTAGTGAGATCTTTTTATTTGATCTGCGAGTAAATGAATAAGTTTTTTGGTCTAGTTATGATTATGGTCAATAAAACACAACAAACCCTGGGATCCCATCCAGTATTTCGGGACGTTACATAATATTTTTTTCTGCAAGTCATAAGCCGTCTCGAATAATTAACACTCGAAGCATTAGGCATAAACGTTCAACAAAACACGTTTCACTGCACGAAAAAAAAAATCACAACAGAGTCTGCATGTAGGCGAAAAAGTGAAACATCCTGCATAAATTCCTTTTTTTTCTCAATCACAACACTGCGCCGCAGCTACTGCACCATTGAAAGGCGAGCCTTGTTCGAATGAGGGGTCCTGGGAACCCCTTTTGTTGAACATACACAGGAGCGTCCTTTCACTTTTTGCACAAAATAAAGAAGACTGTTTATTCCTCCAACTTTGCAGCTCAACAGGTGACACTGGCTACACGGATAAAGAAATTCTGGTTCGGGGGAAAAAAGAAAGGTGAATGATCGAATTATTGCTGGCGCCGAGTCCCACGAGTGAAACCCTACGGAGGACGAAACAAAGCCACTCACCAATAAAAGCAAAACATAAAAACAAAACTTAAAGAAAAAGTGTACAGCTCATCCACTTCACGTGAAGATGAAGGACTAGCGAAGCAGTTATCCTTACGAGAACTTTACGACAACTTTACGACAACTATACGATATCTATAGGATTGCCATATTGGTGCAGTGAATACACGTACAAGTCTTCGTGGTTTAATTGTTTTTATTTCCGATTGAGCCTAAGTCTCTTTTTCAACATCGCGGAAGTGAAAGAAAAGAAGGTTAGATCGGCGCGTTCTGCCTTCAGCTTCGTCACAGCGCACTCTTAGCTGAGATAAGTCAGTGACCGTGAATGATAACAAGGGATCACGACCTCACTATCTAATAATGCCAAGAAGGCTGACTCACGCGGGTTGCCCCCTCTTTTTATTTAACTTGCCACGACCAATCGGAACGAACGGAGCGCCATTTAAACGTGGAGTTTTTGTTAACATCCATGGACACATTTTTCCAGATTCTAGCACATAACAGCGCCGCTGTAAAACGGGTAGTCCAATTTGTGTGTAGAGTCGTTGAAAGCCACCACACGTTGCGTGGAGTAGGAAGCGACGCTAATAGCACGCTACTCGCCGGTGTTTAAAAACAGGCCTTGCGAAGCATGCTATATAATGCCGCCTCTCAATCGCTCCGGCCTATGGGCAATCTCAAAAACTAGTGCAAAAACACGCTAAGAATTCTCTCTTTAAAGACACAGACCGCCTCTCTGGGCTTCAATTTGTTTCTTTCTGATCAGCCCCAAGTATTTTACGCCTTAAAAACTAGTGAACGTGTCAACTATTGGTATTTACGGCACTGCGATAGCCTCCATTTGGCCAAGATATCAAAGATAAAAATAATATTGTCTTATATAATATCAGACAAAAATAAAATGTGCCATGTCTTTGCAGATCTTGCTAGTAGACATTATTAACCATAAATCGAAAGAAGAAAAAATCACAACTGGATTTCTTAAGTTGGTTTCCACAATAGCCCGTAATTAGTAAAATGGACGAATTTGAGCGTTTCCAGTGAATTTGTCCCGCTAACTAGAAAAATATTTAGCGCGAAAACTAACAAAGAGAAAAGGCAACAAGCTGGCAAAGTCTGAAAGTCCTAGCTTTTATAGATATAAAGAAAAACAAATATCAACATCAAGTATTAGGTCGCAACGTGCCATGTTTGCGATTCTTTGTAAACTAACACAACGTTACTCCGTGGTAAATACTTTGGATGAATCCTCTCTATGCGTAATTTGTCAGTAAATATTTTGGACCCTTAGCCACAACAGTTCTTTTAACGGAGGCGCCTGAAATTCCAACTTCGTGCAAGCCTCAGAGAGCACTTAGGGATAAAAATGTGCTTCTATTCAATGCAATCTATGCGTTTGTTAATTTTGTGGCTAGTATTGATTAACCTGTGCCTCAACCGGTGCCTCAACAGACAGATGCATCTTTAATGTGATGGTTATTTTGTTTATAGCGTTTGGACACTACCAGAAAATAAGTATATTATAAAGTATATGATTTCGTTTTTCTTTTTTTTTTTTTCTAAAGTGGAATTTTTTCTGCAAAAGAAAAGCTGTTTTTGTTTTGCGGGGCATTGAGTCAACAACATGTATTTTTAGTCAAAATTAAAAATGGTCACCACATATGGTCGGCAGAACTTGTCTGAAAACATCCTTGTGTAAAAGCAGACGGGGAAAAGGCGCAACGCTTCAGCTCCGACTGTCGGGCTGCAACTCGCGGAGGTATTTGACCTAACTTAAATACGAAAAGAAGGAAACGTTAAGTTGTTTTGTGCTGAACAATCTAGGAGACACTAGTGAATTAATCTATCAGTAAAGGTACGTGAAACTGATATACTAGGAAATAAAGCATTTATACCTCTTTGCAGGATTGCGGTATAAAGTTTATACCAAACAACACTAAAACGTGAATAGCAGGTGCTACCCAATGTAAATGCTGAAACGTCTTTACACCTTGCTTGCATAAATGTTCGAAAACATTGTTGGGAGTAAAGAAGTCGTCTACTTCATAGTTAAGGCCAGTTGCTTGAGTACACATTTAGCAGAGGAGACAGTCTTAATTTTTAAGTGCGTAATATTTCTTTCAGAAACTCTCCACTCCCCCTCCCCTTCCCCCGCATCCCCAAGTACCTTCTGCTATGTAACACGAAACGAATGCAAATGGGCCGAAGACTGGTAGGTGGATAAATTGAGACATTAGAACAAAACTCTTAAAATTTTCAAAGAGGAATCTAAACCAGGAACATAAGATTGTAGGCCGACGCTCAACCAATACGCCAATGGAATGGCTTTTGAAGCGCCAGTTATAAAATGTGATAACATTTGTACTTATCCGAGAAAGCATAAAGTGCAAGTGACGACAACGGGTAGCTCCTATGTTTCCTCCCTCTGCACGAGGGCTGGTGCAGCCAAGGCGCAATTTAACACAGGGATCTCGCACTTGCGTCGACAATTGTTCAGGGATTACTCGAAAGAGAGCGCACTTTCAACATAAGTAGAAGGTGTCCGCGAAAAAAAATGTACAGGGTTATTTCACCGCAAAAATGAACTAGGCATCACAGAACGCTTATTCTCCGCCCAAAGGCAGCGCTAGAGGTCACAACCAGATGCCAAAGTTTCATCAAAGGTATAAATGATTTTCTGAAAATTTCAATGGTGGGGCCCATTTTCGCCTGTTTTCGGCTTTTGGCGCCATAGAGCTCTAAGTATTCGAGAGCTCTTCCGGCCACCACTTTCTCATTGTCATTTTTTAGAAAATTACTCATAACTTATGAATAACATATTGCTTCGTGCTGAAACTTTGGCACCTGGTTCAGATGTCAAGCGCTGCCTTAGTGCGGAAAATTAGTGTTCGGCGGTGCATACTGTAAACGACATAATTTTTGCGAGGACACAATTTTCGCGAATTTCGCGAGTCGCCTACGATTTGCGAGAAATAGGTGCCGCGAACAATTTCGGTAAAATATAAACTTATTGAAATCTATATTGAGATCCCACCGTGTCACAAAAATTAGAACCTGCGAATTATTCCAAAACTTTAGCTTTGACCTATATCGCGAAATATTGAGCCCCTGAAAAGTAAGTCGTTTGCAATAATTTATTTTAGCAAAAAAAAACTGAACATTTTTTTTGCACATCTTGTATGTACATAGTGTTGATGAAAAATACCCTCAATGCTTTCCGGGAACTAACTGGGATATATGTAGGAATAGAAAATACTGGGCCTGAGTTTTGTTACTGTGAAGGCTAAACTAATTGTGTTTAGTGACGTGAAAAAAACAAACCCATGGAGATACAAGATATTGTTATAGATAGACCAGGTAGAACAATTCAAATATCTGGAAATATGGCTAAATCAGTGAAGGAAGAAGTTATAGAAAAACGAAGGCAATATAACTAGTAAAAATTCACTCGAACTGTACTAGTTATAGAATTGTCAGGAGTATGTATAACTGAGTGATTGTACCTAAACTGTCTTTTGGCAACACTATGCCGTGCATGAGCTCAGATGAGGGTATGGGTACACTCTGAATCAGAGGGAAAATGGTGGGAAATAGGGTGGTCGACCTCGAGAGCATAGGGGCAATTAGTAATTTAAACTTTGAACAAATTTTAACTGAAATAGAGGATACACGGTAGCACTAGAAAGTATAGAAGCAATTATACATGAAAACATTTGAACACAAAATGGACAAACCAAACCAGAAAGTTCACATTTAAATGCCTACGCATTAGAGATGAAGCCGAGCAGATTAGATAAGTAAAATAGCAAGTAAAAAAAGTGAAAGCCGTTTACAACTCCCTGTAACACCGAATTAGAGCGCAGCTCTTGAGGAGGAGGAGGGAAGGGTACTGAGAGGAGCGTATACCCCTCCTCCCTCTTCCTCACCTCCTCATCCTGCTCCTACTCCTCCCTCCCAGCGGCGTCGGCGTAACCGTGAGTTCACGTGACCCTCGCGACTTCATGGGGGTCACGTGACCTCACGGGGGTTGCCTAACGTCACCGGGGTCACGGGACCTCACGGGCGTCACGGGACGTCATCGGGGTCACGTGACCTCACGGAGGTAAGGTGACATACGGGGATCACATAACCTCACGGGGGTCACGTGACGATACCGGGGTCACGTGACCTCACGGGGATCACGTGACCTCACGGGGATCACGTAACCTCATGGTTACGCCGACGCCAACGGCGACGGCGACGGCGACACCCACGCCGCTCAAGCTGGAAACGGGCGCCTAAAAGCTGCGCTCTAAAAGCAGGAATGAACATATGTGGGAAGAAATTGAAATGGAATCAGCTTTGGCAGTGTACAAGTCACAAACACAGAATACTATAAGAGAGGAACCGGCGTTTGATGATTCACTGGGAACCAATTTTTATTGTTTTAGGAAAGAACGTAAGTGTTAAGGATAAAGACATATGAGGCTAAATTAGAAATAAAAAATCTCTCCCTCTGTCTCTCTCTCTTTCTCTCTCTCTCTCTCTCTCTATATATATATATATATATATATATATATATATATATATATATTCTCACATTCTGTAGCATAGCACCATAGCGCAGATGTATCATTCAGAGCATATGTTCGATCTACATTTGATACCTTTTAAGAACTTTTTCGGTCGGTCATATATGATATGGTTAGTAAACCCGATACGCCCGCTACCTAAGTATAAGTCCGATGCGTAAGACGCTTTGTGGAAATTTATAGCAAAAATTATTTAATATGAATTAAAAAAAACTTCAGTGCACACAGAGCCTTGTTCTACTCACCCTTAGATTGACGCTGATAAGTTTGTCGAATTCGTCTTCAGATACATTCGTAAAGGGGCTGGTCTCTGGATGATTCCTGCACTGTTGATAACAATGTCGACGGTCCCGTATATTTGCTCTACTTTTTCAAAAAGGTATGTTACATTTGCCCTGACTGACACATCGGTGTGAATTGCCGTGTGGTTCTTTCACTGCGAGACAAAGATGGTATGTGCAAGAGTCAATAATTTATCAACTTAGAATCCCCTATATTTTGTGTGCCAGCATCAATAAAAACATGTAAAGGTGCGTTGAAGTGCAACATTTTTAAAAGGCTTTATAGGTTTTGATTATTTTTGTTTACTAAAATTATTTTTAGCATTATTTACGGTGTTAGACGCAATGTAGTGTGGGTAGCCCTGCTCTAGGCCTCGCCCGCTGCTTAGAAAACTAAGCATATTTTCTTGGCTTTCATTTCTCATTGGCTGAAGATAAGATTGACGTGTGAAATGTTCGCTGTGAAACTGTTCCTCCGTGCCGTAATAGTATTTATATTGACAACATCTCTATGTTTCAGAAACAAATAATCCAGATAGAGTCATTACTGTTTTCAAAATATCCCGAGATTACCTTGCCGCTTCGGCTTCAAACGATAACAAACGTGGCTGCGTTTACGGCGTACTCAATGAGCGTAGCTCGTTAAGCTCGTGTATGTTTATGAGTGCGAGTCGTTCTGCGTTCACTAAGGTTCCTAGATGAATATCTCTTCAGCCGACCTAGTTTGCAACAAACAACAATCCCAAGTACTCAAGTACGGGCCTTCGTAAGCGCAATGGGGGTGCTTTGGTTCGTAGTGGGAGTTGTTTAAGCATAGCGTCCCTCGCCTTCGGAAGCGCTGTGCGGGTAAGTGATTGGGTTCGTAGCGGGAGTGGCCTAAACCTAGCGTACCACGTCGACTATGCTGGTTTATCTGGTTTGGTTTGTTCCTTTGCGCGTGTTGGTGCTGAATAATAATGTTGGTTCCTATGGAAAGCAGCTCCGCTGCTCTGTGAATTGTGAAACCGTTCTGATTGCAACCATGCTTTAATACCGAAAAGATACCTAGCTACAAAGGTAAGAATTTGCTAGCTATTTGCTGAAGGCAGTGGGGCGTTAGTTTGTCTATGTTCCCATAATTTCGCTTCGGAAGGTAAGTAGCTATCAAGTTTTATAATACACCTTGCCTACCAAAACGAATATTTTTAGTCGCATTTTAATTCTGCGTCACGGCGCTCACCCACCTTGCTGGCAGATGCCATGTGAAAAAACAAAAACAAAAAAAAACAGTAAAACTGGAAGGAGAACATATTTATTTTGTTGATTTTTTTCAGTCCTCGGCCGCTTATAAGTTACTACCGCACATCGATAGACGCTGGCAGGTGTTTGTGTTGGACCGCGGTTCGTGTATGATGGGACGCCAGAACGCCGCTTTCATAATCACGTGTTCTGAGCTTTGCAGCACTTTTTAGGCGGCGGATGAATAGCTGACGGACGGAAGCGAAAACGGACGCAGACGGGCAGCTTTCGTATCCGCGTCTAATGGGTTCGGCAGACGACGATAGACGGTGGCGAAGTAGCGGATGATGCCAGTGGCTGCCGCTCGCCTGCTCGCAGGACTAGCAAGCGCGGTGTCAGGCCCCAGACTGTGGTGCCTTAAACGCGTCTCCGGTGGGTGCGGTTACCGCGTCCAAGAAAGTAGTCCCTCGATTTCCGCCTGATGACGCCATTCAAGTGGCATGCTGTCGCCAGTCGCAATCCTGGTGGCGACCTAACAGCTGGGGTGTATGTAGCAGACGCCTGTTCTCCAGTAGGTCACTCTCCAGCGTGGAAGTCCACGGAAACTTCGGCAGACCTATTGCTACATTACCCAAGCATCAAGGAGAATGCAGGGATTGGTGTTCCACGCGCCGCACGTGGTGGCCTTAGGAGTAGTAACTTTTCTAAAATAAAAACCTAAAACAAATATTATCTTGCACGCGCGTTCGCCAACGCTTTATTTTGCGTATTTATTTCGAATCTTTTCTACGTGAAAGGCGTGCGCGTGTGGCGCGTGGAACACCAATCTCTGCATTCTCCCTGATGCTTGGGTAATATAGCAAATGGTATATTGGGACTCCGTGACGCACGCGTTCGGTTGTGCTACTCTCGTTTCTCGTTAGCATTTCTACGACCAACCGTTAGGATCGCGACATGTAACAGCATGACACTTCGGCTTCTGTGACATCATTCATTGCCACTTCTGGGCCCATTTTGATGTACTAGCAGCATAGGATGCTAAACACACTAGCCAAAGACGCGCTCCAGGCACCATACCCAGACTAAAGCACAGGATGTCGCGAAAGGGAGACGCTATACTTCTTAGCGTGCTCAGCGGACCAGCCAAGACAATCTAGTAGTAATGAGCGGGGCCTTTGATCTGTGGGCTGGGCTTAGAGCGTGCCATGACCTCAAACTAAATGGCGTCTAACAACGTAAATATTGCTAAAAGTTTGTTGAAAAGATTCACAAAAACAATATTAGGCTTATACATTTCTTTTTTACTTCAGTGTCTTTTTAATTAAACTGGCTGATTATTTCTGCACAAAAAAAGATATCCGATTGAACGCCGCGGAGTGTTGCGCGGAATTTCGCGGCCGCCGATGATGTGGATGCTCGAGGCGGCGACATGTTTGTTGGCGCCCAGAGAAGCAAAATCGGCGAGCGCGCGCAACTGTGTTTCTTTTAGCGGCGCGTGGACCCGCAGCGCCATGGAGTGGCGTTCCTTGAAACTAGGGCGCCTGCCAGGCAAGGGAGTTTTATTTTCCGCTGGACATTTATAATTTTATAATCACATGACAATAAAAAAAGCGGATAAACTAAATTATTCATTGAAATCCTACGTTATTCTAGGAGTGATTGTAGCCGTACTCTTTTGTATCATGTTATTAGCCCCAGATATACGTCATATTCAAATGCACTTTTGAATGTCTCAATAATCGATTGATCATACAAATACAAAAATACGTATAAAACAACCGATAGCAAAAGCTAGCTATTTAAACTTCTGTGAATCTTTTTTTTCTTGGTTCATCCGACGATGTTGAAAAATCGTTGAATTAAAAAGAAGGATCAATCAATTATGTAGGGGCTCAAAAAAGTGGACAAATAAACGCTACATATCGCCAGACTTTTTCATCTAGGCGAATAAAGTATTGAATCTTTTGTTATGCATGGCATGTCATCCTGCAGAGAAATATTGTTTTCATTAATTTTTGATGCCATTGCATTCGCATATGCCATGTGAACATGCCGCATTTGAAAACTCAAAAATATTTGATATGAAATAAATCACTAAATTTGCACTACCTCATTCATTGTCCTCTGTTTGTCGTAGGGCCGATTAACCTGAACCCATATTATATTTAAGACTGTGGATAGATGACGCAAACGTGGACAAGTGACGGTTCTCCACGAGCGCGTGAGTAAATTCCTGTCTTTATAATACATGATAAAATATGTAATTACAGACGGTCACGATCTTTTTTCATATTTATTGCAAACTGCCATGTGCAAATGTGATTATGGTCAGTTTAATCACGCTATGTTTTTCACAAATCTAATATTTGTCTTTGAGACTACTTGCGTTTTTAATAAGATAGCTGTACTTTGAAACCAATCCTTAAGGAAAACATAAAAAATAATATTGGCCGGCGCTTGAAGACTCATTTTGCAATAAAATAGAGTACTTCAACTCACCTTTTAGAAGACTGAGGGTTTCATTTGCTTTTACGTCATTGATGTCGGCTATGATGACTTTAGCACCTTCTCGGTCCAGCACCTGGCAGACGCTCCGTCCTATTCCACTGGCTCCACCAGTGACAATTGCCACCTTACCAGCCAAAAGTGGTCCCTTTAGCTTCCTGACAGCCTCCACTTCTTTATCGAGTTGACCGTTACTGCTTTCTTCTGCGTTTGACGCGTTAAACAAGCAACACAAAAATAAAAACACAAGTTTGCGACTAAGCAGGGGGACGTGGAGCATGTTAGATACTGAAGAATTAAGAAGAAAATAGGCAGAGGTGTGGAAAACGGCAGCCAAGTAGTCGACCACTTAAAAAATGAACAGCATTTATATACGGCGAAGAATCGCCCGGCATCATCCACTATCTATAAAGGTCTCACTGAAGCTCACCATTTGCAATGCCTTTGTTAGCTAGCATTAACAAAAAGAAGCAGCTGGTGGAGCACAGCTGGCGTTGAGCTCCGTCACTGTAAGGTCAGAAAAGCAATTCGCTTGTTTTCCAACATGGGCTTACAGCTATTTACAATGTTCCTACCCAAGACGTCACAGCTGATTTTGCGTTCTCTTGAATGGGTAGTCAACACTGCGGTTAACCAAATGTTGACGTGCCAATAGAAGACGGCAAGCTAGGATTTGTGGTTTATTTCTTGCTTTACGAATCTTTTTTTTTTTTTTGCTTTAAAAGTATTTACGCTAGCCACGTCCATGCCATTTGATGGGAAACTTGTTCGTAGCTGGTAAGGTCCTCCAGATGGAGAAACGCTGAAAATGTGTACATTTTTGCGGGAGTTCTTTGTACATATTTGATTCAGGTTGTTGACCTATGAATCTTGCGGTTGCTGTGAAACATTTTTTTTAAAAAGCATCAGTCCACTTTTTTTTTTTAATGGGACCGTGTTAAGTGTGGTTTTACGAGAGATGGAACCTGTAGGTCCACTGAATATTTTTATATTTCTTTTTGTTTTTCTTATATATGATGTGCAGACAAATGAATTGCGCGAAACTAAAATTTTTTCTTGAAAACGCGTTTTTATTACGAGAAAAAGAATGTTTCAAGTTTGCGCGACGGCCCTGCTCCCACCGCAGACTGCATTAGTTGCCAACTTTGCGGTCCTGTGGAAGGCAAGAAAAGAGTGATACGCCAAAAATGTTTCTTGTTTCATGTAACATCACCAAAGGTTAAGTTAACTGCATGCCATCATTATGTGCTCTATGAAATAACAAATATACAGAAAATTCATAACTTTAGACAAGGTGCAACAAATACGCTAACTTTCAGGACTTCTACCTCAATATGTATGGCATTAGCGCAGTTTGCAAACTACACATACTATAGGCCAGGGCATGTAAATTATTCCTGCAAAATATGAACTTCTGATAAAAATATTAACATTAAAAAGACATCTTTAAAAAACACATTAAATAAACGATATTGAAAAACAAAAAAAATGGTCTTGTTTCAATAAAACTTTGGGATACAGCTCTCCTTAGGCCAGGCAAAAAGTGCATACAAAATCATGTTGCACCATTTGCTTGGTACAAAAGTTCTAAGCGGTCAAAGTGGCGGTTGCGAAGCGTCTTGACTCCGGCGTTTTTCGCTTCACCCAGCTGCAGCCATCTTTTTCTTTATTTGTTTAGGAAAAAGCAACATTATTTTTTATCACAAATAAGATATTTACGTGTTGCAGCTTGTTGTACTAAAAATATGATTTTTCAGTTTTTTCTCTTTTTTTGTGGTTGTTTACTGGCATTTCTGAAAGTTTAAGCTCTTTGATCGCGCTTGGACTTCGCATGTCTCGTTTATTAAAACTGTAGGGAATAAAAGAACGACGCCTCGGGTACAAGGCTACGGGGCGCTAATGTTACGGCAAAGCCAAGTAGGAGGTTTACGTTTGCCACGCAGTATACGTGGTTCGCGGTCGCTGTCCCTGCCGCTTCAGACGGGGCAATTTCGCCCAGCAACTTGTACGTCACAACACCGGCAACACGGATCGGCTGCGTTCACACGCAGCAACCGAATTGCTATGACTTGCCATCATCATCATTCAGTTTGATTTTTCTTGCACTATTTACACGCACAGCTGCGCGCTAAAATACGTGTTTTTATATCTTTGAGTGGCGTTGAGAATACTAACTCATCTTTCTGAAAAGGTTTATTTCCAAAAACGATCAATTTCAAACCAGAACCAAGTCTTTAGTTATCATCATCATCACCACCACAGGAGTATCACATGAAAATATCGCGTCCCTGATTGGCTGCAGCCGCTTCAAACGTCTTCGAATTGCTCCGAGTTGCTCTCTTGTTTCGAGCCGGACCCGATCTCAGCAATTCGTGTCGATCCAGGGAAAGCAAGGAAACAACCCGCCAGCAACACCAAAATTGCTGAGAAAGTTGCTCCGTCTGAAGCGGGCCTCAGGAGCTCGTAAGATATTCGAGCTCACGTTTACCGCGGGGCAAATGTACATATCCCCCTTGGCTCCGCCGCAACATAAGCGCCTCGTACCCTTGTACCCGAGGCGTCGTGCCTTTTCTGTATTGCATAGAATAAGTAGTAATGGTATCTGTTCACAGGCAGCACAAAATGCTAAGCCATTCATGGACCGCAATTGGGTGACTTAGCCCATGGCTTCCCCAATAGGCTCATAGCTGCACAGTATTATCAATATTATCCAGGTTGTGACCAATATTGATAAATATTGGGATAATCTTGGTATAGTTGTCCAGTATTATTCGGCATCTGCCAATATTAGTAAATACGAGGACAATATTACAGTAGCTGGACAATATTATCCTCTATGTGCACAGTATGTGTAAATGTTGTGACAATCTTTATATAGCTGGAAAATATTACCAATATTACCGAGTATGTGTCCAGTATCGGTAATTATTAAAATATTCATGGTATAGCTGTCAAATAGCTCTGGAACAATATATTAAATATTATCCAGTATGTGCCCAATATTGGTGAATATTGGAACATGCTTGGTACAGCTAGATAATATTATCAATATTAAACACAATGTGCCCCACATTGGTAAATACTGAGATAATAATGATAAAGCTCTTCAATATTACCCAGCATGTGACCAATATTGGCAAATATTGGGACACTCTTGGTATGAACCTTTCCAGCGGCAGTCTCGAACGAAGCGATTAACTGCGCGCGTCCCTGGTTTTGAGTGTACGTCGGTGTTGCCATACTGCGCCGGGCTGTGGGTTCTCTCCACAGTGGGCTGTGGCAGTGTGCGTAGGCGCAATTCCGGATGCTGATGGCGTCTAAATTTATGCGTTTTTTTTTTGTGACGAATAGAAGTTTACCAATCTTTAAAAGAAAGCATTGTACAGTTACTGGGGACAAAAGAATTGAAAGCTATTTTTGCTGAGTTCGCGTGCGAAAGAACAAATGCAACAAGGTTTGTTGAATTGTATGCTGATTTTTACAACGCCATAAACTGAGTTCTTTCAATCTACGAATTTCTTAACTGTCGAAAATATCTGACCACACAAGATGGCTGAAAGGCATGAGCATTCCCCGCCCACAATATAAATTTCAACAGTGTCATCAATTAAACAACTTATATTGTATGCACCCCACAGTGCCACGTTATCCTAGAACGATTTGTTTGAGAAATGTTTCAAATACCGCAAGCATATTCAATACACAGTGTAGACGACGGACACTTTATTATGATCGGACGGAATCCAGCTTGTTTTAGGGCATGTTTTGAAGAGAGCTGCTGTTTTGCGTAGCATCAAAACAAAGGAATGTATGTGTCTGTGCCGTCCTTGCAGGGCCCCTCTAAAGGGGACCTGCAAGGACTTTTTTACTGGTTTTTAATTTGCACCAAACCTGAGCGCACTGAACGTAGTACCTTAATGAAACTTTTTTTTTCTCGAATTTCGCTTTATTTTAAAAGTTGTAGGCAAATTAAAATCACAAAAACAAGCAAAAAATAACCTCCTTCATGACGTCCTTGGTTGCTTGAGTGGCCGTGAGCTAGAGGAGAGGTAGTTAGCTCAGCGAGCGCTCACACCTGCCGCATTCCGTGTCGCACGGCTCGAGGAGGCGCCACTAAAGCAAGTTCTGGCCAGGCTGTTTGAAGCGGGCAGTCAGGGCGGCTCGCATTGCATTTGCTGTGAGATTCAAGAACTAATTCGGCACGACACTTCATTGGCCACAAGAGGCAGCAAACATGGGGTAAAGATAAGTTCAGAACAGGAGCCACTTCGCGCTGCCGTACCGCCAAAAGGCCAAACCGCAAGACAAAGCTCGCTCGCCGAAGGTACCAGGAACGCTTGGAACCGGTCGGATCCTGCAGTCCATGCGACTGCAGCGCCGCTGCGTACATCCGGGACCTTCTACGCTCGCCGCTCGTCGGTGCCTGATCCCACTACACCATTCTAGTATGCGCCGCCTTTTCCACCGCTTGGGTGCGGGTATGTCGACAGGTCATTTCTTGTTTCCGTACTTTCTAAACTGCACTTGTCTCTTTCCTGATCTAAAATAGTGAACAAAAACTACTTTTATAAATAATTGAAACGGTTCGCGCCACTTATATTTTGTATTTCGACTAAAATGAAGCTTTTAGCGGCTCTGACCAGTAGTAAGCCCAGGACCAAAGACGTCACATATCGCGCGCTCGCGGTGGCCCCCGTAAGGTAAAGGCGGTTTCCGCGTCACCCGGTTAAAATATGACGCACTGATATTCAGTTACTCTGTCGTGCCCGCTGGCTTGCCCGAACCCCAAGAGACGTGGAAACCTCAAAAAAGGTAGACGCTTAAATATGATTGTAGGGCCCCTTTAAGTGAGCGAAGACAAAGACGTGCGCGAGCCTCATGCGCTCGATCATATATCTGCAGTCGGAGCGCTGTTCTAGACGACAGCCTCGCGATTGAAGCTTCCGCTCCGCTTGCACTTCCGATGCAACGAAGTATGGAACGAAAGCTTTTAGCCTGACTCGAGTTGAAAAGACACGGTCTTTTTAAAAGGGTTTTAATGCGAAGGCAATAACTGTCTCATGGAGCGAGCTGACGTCATCAGTCTGAAGCGCGAAAACGGCTAGATAGTTTCCTTCGGTTTTATTGTCTGGCGCGCGTCGAACCGGGCTCCCATTGGCAGCTACGCTCGTTAGTTTCCACGACCGCTCACCCCATGGCGCTGCGTGTCCATCAGCGCGGAGCGTCCAAGGTCACGAGGGGAGCACTGCGCGCCGAGCGGTGGCGAAAAGTACGCAGCAGACGACAAAGGGAGCGGACAGGCGGTTTGCATGCTTTCGCATTCACTAACTCACAAGAAATGCTTAGGTGTACCTCAATCTTTTTTCGGTTCACCCCGCGGTATTGTTGCGTATGAGTGAATCCGCTGCATAACACTTCTTAATTAAATTGCACGCCCGCACGTTTTTTTTTTTGCTTTTGAATGTGAGTTTGCAAGCTCTTGAAAGTACTTCAGTCACGTTGTACGAGATTAGATTGAGATAACAGAGTTTTAGTGGACACTAAACGCGGCGAGCAGCACGCCTAGCCGGAGTGTGCTCACGCATAAGCTTCGAAGTGACTGGCACGACGGCTAGCAACGGCAAGATGTACTGTGTACTAAACGTCTCTGATATCCGCGAAAAGATAAATCCATGGCGAATATTAGCTGCTCAGACAGCTGCAAAGTGATTAGATTGTTATATAATTTTACGACACGCACTCGCTCTGTGCTTCATATATACCCCGGAATATATCGCGAAGTGTTCGTGGTGAGTTCATTGCAAAAACCATAAATTTACCATTAATTAGTGTCACACGCGACGATGCCGTCGCGGAAACATCCGTGATATAGTTCATCCGATGTGCGTTTTTAAATGTCTCCTGGGCATCTATTACTACTGAGTTACCATCGCGTTGTTTCTTCGTGTTGAATTTTGTGACGCCCTCTTAGCAAGTCCAGCGCTTACCATATGTGTATGAGTGGTGTAAGAATTTATATCGATTATGAGACCTCAGTCAAAGAAGTAAGACCATTTGCCAAAAAGGAACCTTCACACAAGTTTACGCGTAAACACTCTTTAAAGCACACAAATCCTTTTCCTCTGTTTTATTTTGAATAGAGATAGACGCGCTAAAACAAATGTTGGGACACAAAACTTAAACTGCGTCTGTGCGATCGCTTCCAACATATTAGTTAATAATGAAGATCATTGTTGCAATACTTCGTGGCATAGTACAAGAGGTCATGATAATAGCGTGCATTGATTAGATTACATTGTCTGTTTGTATTCTAGCTGTATATTTATACTAACATATAATACCTGTCAATATTAGATTCCAAGCATCATAAATACTTGAAAGAAAAGAAAATTGCTTTTATTATAAATTCTGAGGGACCCACGTCGTTAATTTATCGAAAGCTTTTCGAAAAATGGAACAAATCCGTCGCTGCCCTTGGCAAAGCGTCATTGTCGCCAAGGTCCCTCTTGGCACTCCTCAAACACGAGGTCATGATGGGAAAGGGCAAAGTCACAAAACAACTCCAACGTGTGCGTGGAGACGACTTTGAGAACCATCAAATTTAGTTACCAAATTTTCCGTGCTTTGTCTCTCTATAAAGGTACGCGCCACCGCCTGTTCCAACGTGGCGGCCTTGAGCAATGCATAGGCTCAGCGTTTCGAAAACGAACGGGTGAGATGCGCTTCTTGCGGACACAGAGGGCTTCGCTTATACACGAGACTCAGCTCTGTTGCGTCAAAGTGGTGGTGGCGCGTCGGGCGCACTTCCCGTCTGGGGCTGTGGGCGGAAGTTACCATGAGGGAAGTGCCTTGCTGTGTTGTTTCGCAATTAACCAGAGAAAAAAAACGGCCTTCTTGTCAAAATGCCGCAACTGCGGCTCTACCAAAAGAGTCAGGAAAGGTTTCAAGGTCAGTTTTTGTGTTTTCTGCCTGCTTTGTTCGTTCAAGAACGTGGATAGAGTGCCTGTGAAAAGGAAAAACCAGACGCCGTCGGACAAGGATTGCTTGTGCGGGAAGCACTTTGGGTTAAATTCACGGATACTTGTGGACGACAAATTTGTTTGTTTTGTTCCAACATGAACGCGGGAAAACCACCAAGTTGTACAGACCACCGGCGAATTCCGTTCAGCGCGTCTTCAAGTTCATACGGCCGCCTGATCGTTCGAACTGACACGTCTGGTCTTTCAAACGTTTCTGCTTGTTGCCGTCTGCTCGTTCAAACGACAGCGGCCCATAGACCAAACGTTGACCCGGTAATTGCGATAAGAAGTATTTTTAGGCCTCAAAAGACTGTTAAGTTTGAAGATTGGTTGGGGTAAGTGGGCTCGGTGTAAAAGTAGATAAAAATATATTTTGATCATTGTCACCAGTGGCCATCACCGACTTCTTATGCCTGATTCATTTTGTCCGATTCTGCTCGCAAGCTTCAGTATCGACGTCAACCATGTCAGCTACAACTCACGCCTTTGCAAACCGAGCGACGTCGCGACTTAAAATAGCGAGCAGAATCTATTGGGAATCTGGCTTTAGCGTTCATTTTGCGGCGTCCACGCAGAATGAATCGACGTATGTCACATTATTCACGCGAAGTATTGCGGTGTAAAGAGCGTCGTTGATTTCGCTGAGGCCTCTAAAGTAGTCAAACATTTCCAGCAAGACGTAGAGTCAACAATTCTAACGAGATAAAGTGCACAGGAACTCACACCGACGCCAACAACATCGCATTCTAATTATTATTTTTATGGTCGACGGCTAGCTCCTTGCCCACACATCGCACTTGCGTGGCGCCGGTGGTGTCCACCAGAGGCGCTTCGTTAAGTTTAAGAAGTGCCAAAAACTAAACGACATGGCAAGTGTAAGAGCAAGATACTGTAGGTGCAAAGGTAGAGCAGTTTTAACATTCATAAAGAAGAGAGGTAAGAACAGGTTAAAATTGAAGGAGATAGAAGAGCAGCTATGAGAGGAGGCTAAAATGCTATATGGGTTAGTCGAAGCGCATCCTAGAGACGCTGAGCAACCCCCTTGCAATCCTGATTACGTATGGGAACATTGCTATAGAATGGACGAAAGTACAAAAGAAAAGCGAGGTTGAAACGTTTTTTTTTTTTTAAATTGCAAATTGGCATGGAGTCAGAAAAGAATGCACGGAACATTTATGGCTAAAGAGGGCTTTAGCAAGGGAACAGGTTCTTAGATTTGTGTGCGTCTGGACAGGAGTGAATGCTAAAGAAGAAAGCAGTAAAATGCTAAGATATAGTTTAAAAATCAATATTGGACTAGGAGAACATCACGAGGTAATTATCCTAGGGGACATGAATGCCCATTCAGAGGACTTTGATGGGTACACAGATTCAGCAGAAAACATGTTACTGGAGATGTGTAAAAGATATGACTTATGTTTATGCAATGCAGGTGAGAAGTGCGACGGTCTAATAACATGGGAAACGGGTAGTTTACATTCTACCATAGATTACGCACTGATGCCAACTAGAATCTATAGCAGGCTACAGACAATGAAAACAGATGTAGAGGGTTCAAGGAAACTGGATAGTGATCACAAGCTCAAGCTGAGCTTTACTTGGGAAGCAAACGCAGGGACAAAGAAAGACAAACAACCAGACCAAACATTTATACTGAAAAGCAGTTAGAAAAAGTCGTTAACCAAATAGAGGAGTTATTTTCTGGGGACACTCAAGCGGATTGGAGTTAGGCAAAGCTCACTAAGCTATTCAAACAAGAACTGTCTAAAAGCATGATAAAAAAAAACGAAGACGCAAACCTAAGAGCTAGTGGGATGATAACGTAAAGAATCAAACAGAGAAACGTCAGAAAGCTTCCAGAGAACCCAGATTTTCCACGTGCAATTGGGAAACCAGAAAGTAAGGTAAACAAAAGTGGGATAGGTTCCTTAAAAGTAGACGGGAGTCGTCCTGCTTGATAAATGAAAAGATTCAGAGGGAGAGACACAACTGACTGTCTAAAGTAAATGAAAAAAATATTTAAAGGCAGCCAGGAACTTTTGGAACCACTTGATTTCACTAAGTCTAAAACAAAGTCAGAGCAGAAGTATATTGTCACGCCTGGGGGTAATCGGATTTAAGTGTATGAAGCAATGAAATAGATAAGAATATTAATTGTAGATACGTTCAAGCAGAAAGGATACATAGGATACGCCTGACCAGTGGAGTATAGTATCAAGTTCTGCTGTTGAGGCTATCGGACAAAACAATGGTAAAGAGCAAAACAGAGAGTTTCAACGGGTACATCAACAGGTGCAGATGGTATAACAATAAAGTTGACAAAAACCGTTAGGACCCAAATCCAAGGAACCGTTAAGGAAAGCAGTAAGTAGCATTATCATGAAGGGAACGGCCCCGGAACAATGGAGGTTAAGCAGAATGTGTAATATGCAAGGGAAAGGGAGACAAAGCTGACATAAGTAACTATCGCATAACTAGTAACGTCAGTAGTCTGAAAGGTTTACAATGAAGATTACCAAGGAGAGATTACAGGCTTGGGTAGAAAATGAAAATGTACTAAAAGAGGTGCGAAATGGGTTCCGAAAAGAAAGAAGGTTGGAGAATAACACATTTTTGTTAATACAGTGCATCGAGGCAGCAGAAAAGAAAAGTAGATCAATCGGGTTTTTATTCTTAAATATAAAGGGGGCTTAAAGTGTTAATAAGCAATTTTTCTACGTCTGGTACTCCCGATAAAAAACTCATCCAGAAAAGCTGAATAATGAGCTTGAAATCGGTAGCTCATTGCCCGTCATCTCAGGGAGCATAAGAAAAAATATCCGATCTCTTCGGTAGTTTGTTCTTTCTCTTCTAATAAGAGCTCTGCGTGCAATGGTACCCGCGCTCTATTGTCAAAACATTGGGGACTGTGTGTGTGTGTGTGTGTGTGAGTGTGTGTGTGTGTGTGTGTGTGTGCGTGTGCGTGTGTGTGTGTGTGTGTGTGTGTGTGTGTGTGTGTGTGTGTGTGTGTGTGTGTGTGTGTGTGTGTGTGTGTGTGTGTGTGTGTGTGTGTGTGTGTGTTGTGTTTGTATACAGCCGGAAGTTAGTCTGCCTTGCCTTAGTAGCTGACTTGTCTTTCAGCTGTAGATGAGCAATTTAGCCGCTGTGGTACAACCGCTTGCCTGAGGTCTTTAACGTGCACCATGCTGTTGTGATAACGACCGCACGCCGGTACGACGCTCATCCAAATCGGAACGGTCAGGGAAGAGGATTGAACTCGTGATCCTGGGTTCTGCAGCGCGAACTGTTGGTCCAAGTGCTCTACTGTCTGGTGTGCGCTAGCCCACACGGCCACCAATACGCCTCTTGTCAAAGTAACCAATGAAGTATACATAGTTCAAGTACATCAGGATGTGATCATTTGTTCCAGAAGGACTTCAATGACAAAACATTTATATGCTCAAAAAAGTTGTGTTGCGTGTATGTTTGCACAGCCCAGAACTTGCTCTGCCTCAACGGGCGACGAGTCTCCCAGCTGTAGATGAGATATTTAGACAGTGCAGTACAAACGCTAGCCTGGGGTCTTAAGCGTGCATCACGCAGTAGTGATACACAACCGCACGCCGGCACGATGCTCATCCAGATCGAAACGGACAGGGTGGGGATTGAACCCAGGATCCTGGGGTCTGCAGCGCGAGCTTTCGCCATTTCTATGCTCTGTTTCATAGTTAGTGTTTAACGTGGTCAGATCTGCTGGGGCGAGCATGGGGTTGGATCTCGCAGTTCATTTGCACGCGTTCTCGCGCAAACGAAACAATAGATGAAGGCACGCGAGGGCGCCAGTAACTTTGGCAGCGATATATGGGAGTATTCACTGGCGGCCATAGCTGTGCGCGACTGCTGAGCACGTGTGAGCACGCGACTGCTGAGCACGCAGCTAAGGACGAGCTTCCACAGTTCTTTTGCAACCTGCATTGCGCACCATCAAAATTGGCGGTCTTAGCAGCCTATTAATGTGAGCTAGTTCTGAGCATGCGCTCTAAACAGCACCCACAAATATGGCATCCAGTGAATACTCCATATAGTATGAAACGAAGTATGGACCCTTTTGCCATTATAAAAACTGAACTGCCGCTTGCGTCCCAAGCGACTTCCGGTCGCTCAATCTTTGTAAGCATCTCACGCTTGCTTATGTCATCAATGCTATAGAAAGCATAAATGCTACACGGAGAACAAACTTGGAGGCTTAACGAGGGCCTTCCACTGAACAATAACGTGTCTTGCAGGAGGCAGGTTGGTTTATAAGATTTTTCGGAAATGTTTAACAAACCTGGCGCTTCTTCGTTCTTCTGGACTTCACCTGGAGAATACGTGGTTAAACGTTTCATTGATTATTGAACAGTAAATGTTCAATAATCCACGTTTACGTTTAACCACAAACGTAAACGTTTGTTGTGAAACGTTTCATTGATTATTCAAACAGTGGTGTTAAGGTAGTCTTCCTTTATTATTTATATAAATCGTAAGTCCTTTGAGACGTCAAAGACTGGAGCACCGACTGATGGCGCTGCCATATCTCTGCTCGTGCTGGCATGCGCGTGCATTTACAAGCTTGCCAATTCTACATTCGCGCGCAGGCTGCATATGTTTACACTCGTAGAGTTGTTCAACATATGCTGGCTCGACAGCTCTGATAGCCCGATCTCACCAAACGTTCGGCGCATGTGTGAAGCCGCCATAACTTTGAGTTAACACGAGGCAGACGGCAGTGCCCAGAACAAAGCTTCCGTTGATGATAAGAACACCATAGTGCCTAGAAAGGCATTGTCTTCCTGCATGACTACAGTTACAGAAGTGAATTGGCCAATAAGAGGACTTTAAAATTGAAGGTCAGTTGTGTCCGCGTCCTTACAAGCTTGCTGCAAAGCGTTATAGCAAAGTGTCCTCGTGGACCATTTTTCAAGGTGGGATATCTCACGGAACCTCAATAGAGGTTATTATTTAGGTTGTTTCAAATATTCACTTCGAGTAAATATTTCGAGTTTCTTCTATAATGTAGGTTTGCTTCTTTGATTTATTGACACGAAAATTGAGGTGGTCTTGATACATAACCAGATTTTAATACTAATGCAGGTGACATATCTTCCCATAAAAATTTAAGGACCAAGGGAATTTTTTTTTCATGATGCCAAATCTTTGAGAGGCAAAACTGAGATAAATGGGAATGTTTGTTGATGTACCGATAATTTTAGAGTAATGCAGGATATATATTTATTTAACTGATAGACTACATTCGGATTGAGAAGCGTCTTCTTTTGTCTGCGACCGCGCCCCGTCCATGGTCTTTCACGCAGGCGTCACGTTCTTCTCCGCGGCTCGCTCTCCCTCGCCGGCGTCTCCGGTTGCGTCAGCCCCGCGCGCCGTTGCCTGGACCAAAGGTCGTGTTCGCTGTGCGTGGCGAACACGCACACAA
>JAZHYW010022764.1:0-43365 GCA_037355805.1 Ixodes ricinus | reverse complement strand
CGAGTCCATCGTTTTCCGGCACGGCGCTCCCAAAGCTCTGATTACAGATCGTTGGTCATCGTTCATGGCACAGCTGATGCAAGCGATCTTCCGTCTGAGCCATACCAACCACCGGCGAACAACAAACAGCATACCATCCTCAGATTAATGGGCTGACGGAACGCCTAAACAAGACTATCGCCGACATGATGTCAGATGTACGTCGACGCGGAACACAAGACGTGGGACGAGGTCCTGCAGTATGTCACATTCGCCTACAACACAGCGGTCCGGGAGACCACTGGTGTTACACCATCCCAGCTGGTGCATGGTCGCCATGCTACCTCAAGAGCCAGCTGGCGACGGAAGTGACGACGTCCAAGTGGTTGCGCAACGAGCAAGAAGTCTGCAACCTCGCCCGTGTCCGGATCCAAGGCCAGCAACGTGTCGACGCTGGCCGCTACAACCTTCGTGGTTTGGACGTTCACTTCCAGCCCGGAGACCGGGTCTGGATCTGGACACCGAATCGACGTCGTGGCCTCAGCAAGAAGCTTTGAAAGCGCTACTTTAGACCATACAATGTCCTTCGACGCCTGGAAAATCTCAACTACGAAGTGCTGCCCGACGGAACGCAAGCATTATCGCGACGCCGACCGCGACCCGAGGTGGCTCACGTCGTTCGACTCAACCGGATTCTACGCTTGATAGGACTGTGAACCTTATGTGTTCCAAGTGACTCTTTAGTTTACCGGTGTTTTTCTTTGCTTTGCTTTGCTTTGCTGTCTTTGTTTTGTTTTGTTTGTTTGTGTTGCATCGTGGCGGTGCACGTTTCAAAGAGGGGAGTAATGCCGCTGTGCGCGACTGGCCAGGTAGGCAGCGTGCCCGTGGCCTAACGGTTATCGATGCTTGACTCCCGCGCGAGAAAGCCGCGGTTCGATGCCCGGCCGCGTATACAGATTTTTGTTGTTTCTGTAACGCCGTGTTCTTGGTATATTCGAGACCCTCTTGCTTATTCGTGGTTAGAATGTTCTACGAGTCGAACTTTCTACGCCGATTGTTCCAGAAGCCCACGCGTCGACATAAGAGGCTCCGCGTGGCGAGCCGAAGTCAGTCTCGCCCCAGCTCTCGATCCTGCTGCTTCGCTGACATCGACGCCTGCGACCGCTAACCTTCTTCTATTTTGTTTTGAACACAAGTTCGCTCCCATTAGAGCGTTTAGTTTCCCCAGTTATTCACCGCCTTATTATTTGTCATTCGTAACAATATCCTCCAAAGATCAACTGAATGCGTACACGGATAACAGAATAATGTTTCGAACAAAATTGTGGTGATTTCTGGATGTATAGTTTATTTTATTTCAAGAATAAACTTTCTTTTTTTCAACTTACGAGTGAAGTACGGTGTACGAAAGGCTTGCGTTCCCAGTATCGGTTTCAAGCTGTTCGTAAAAGAACAAGATCTCGTCATCCTGAATATTTCAAAAACGACACACAGAAAATACGATTGCTCATACAATCGGCCAGGATGCATTGGCTTGTCTCTACTAATATTTCGCTAATCACAGCTGAATCAATTAGAGCAGTACGATCTGTTTAATTCAACAACAGCACTCATATAGTACTGTGTTCTGCCGCAAATTTTAAAACTCTAATATTTCAATCTGTTTTATGTCCAATCAAGTGCTTTACAACGTACATTAACTTCACCATGTAACGCAGAACACCAGAACGTTACCTAACCGACTCTACCTAAACTACTCACCAAGACTCCCAATTATCACTAATCGAAAGACTCCTCTTTGAAAGGTCGTGTGAGAGTGTTTGTTACCTTGTTGTGTTCCAAGCATCTAGTTTATCGTGAAAGATATTTACTTCCCGTCGCACAACCCTCACTCTCATATGATTATTAACTGGTAGCACTGTTATACACTGCTGTTTCTTTTACTTGGTCCAGAATTTTATAAAAAAAGAAGACCTGCATTAGGGTTTTTTCAAGCCTGGAAACAAGTTTGTTTGTGGCCACTGCGGCTACTACAATTAGGTGGAATGAGTTGATTAGCTAGCAAATTCCGTAAAATAATTTAATTTACGTTTTAGATGTTTATTTTGAGGGCCTAGTGCTTTTGAAGGAAAGACGCCAGCCCTCAACACTGTTTAGCCGTCTAGTAAATTTTTATTTAAAAACAAATTCGTAGTAGGTTTTCCGAGGCTAGAAATCTCACATTTCGGCGCGGCTTCAAAACAAAAGTATGCGGCCAAGAGCGCCAGTGAGGTCTGTCCTTCCGTCCTTCGCTGGCTCCACAAACGAAGCCGAGTACGATGGCGCCGGGTCACCTGTCCGCGCCGCAGCCACTGCAGAGCCCCTACAAACTCTTAAATAAATATTTCGCAGAACGGTCTAGACTGTATTGAGGTGAAGAATTATTTCTGCGAAATCAGTATGACGCCAAAAACAGAACTTTAAAAAGTTCGAACTTTTAATGTATTAACAAGCAAATAAACCATTTCGCCACTTTCTAGTGGCTGTATTAGTGTCCAGCTTGTCTTCAGGTATATAAACCCAAACAAAAACCTCATGCAATTTGTTTTCTTTAAATTCTCCACCAACTACAAAAACAGTAAACGCTATTATATTTGTCGTATGAAAGATCTGGCTGCTAACATGTCAGAGAAATGGTTATTAACTCTAACCATTCGCAATCATTGGCAGTACTAATTATCCTTTGCCTAGTATTTATCCAAATAAAAGGTAATAATTTTTAAAAGCAGAGAAACATATTGTGCACCTGTATATAAGAATGATTTAATTTTTTACGTGGGCTTTTTATTTATTTATTTTTTGTTTGTAACTGAATTTGTACAGAATTGGATACGTATGTTTATTTTGTATAGCTCGAAAGGTTCAAAATAAAATGTTCAGCACCCGGGAAAACTGTAGGCTCTTCATTTCTCGCAGTGGTTCCTGTCATCAGCATTTTATGAACATCGTACTTTTCAGAAAGAGTAACAGCATAACGATATTATCATTGCAAATCAATGGCCTGTGAATGCAGGTACAGGTTATCTAATTCTCTGAGCTCCTGTATACTAACCAGCTATAAGACCGACAAATATTTTCAAATAAATATATTTGCTGGGCAACCTGGCAATTGACCGTAAAGGGGCCCTGCAACAGCTTTTTGACTGGTTTTTAATTTGCACCGGAACCTGAGCGCACTGAACGTAGTACCTCAATGAAACTTTTCTTTTCTAGAATTTCGCTTTATATTAAAAGTAAAGGCAAATTAAAATTACAAAAACAAACAAAAAACAATTCACTTCATGCCGTCGTTGGATGTAGCTTGAGTGGCCGTGAACTAGAGGAGGGGTAGTGAGCTCAGCGAGCGCTCACGGCTGCCGCACTCCGTGTCGACGGCTCGGAACGCGCCACTTGAGCCTGTGTTGGATAGGCCATATGAAGCGGCCGGCCAGAGCGGCTCGCGTTGAATTCGCTGCGCTATTAAAGACTAATTCGGCATTACACTTCATTGGCCACAAACGACTGCAAACACGAGGTAAAGATCAGCTCAGAACGGGAGCCACTTCGCGCTGCCATACCGCTAAACGACCAAATCGCAAGCCAAACCTGCGCCGAAGGCCTTCGGAATGCTCGAAACCGGTCGGATCCTCGAGCCGGTATACGACCGCAGCGCCGCCGCGTACATCTGGGACCTTTCTACGCTCGTCGCTCGTCGGTGCCTGATCCCACAACCCCTTTCTAGTATGCGCCGCCTTTTTCACCACTTGGCGGCGGGTATGTCGACGGGTCATTTTTTTCCGTGCTTTATGAACTGCATTTATTCCTTTTCTGATCTAAAATACTGAACAAGAACTACCTTCATAAATTTTTTAAACAGCTTATATGTTGTATTTCATCTAAAGAAAAGCTTTTAGCGGCTCTGACCAGTAGTTTGGCCAGGACCAAAGACCTCACGTATCGCGCGCTCGGCACCACGGGTTGCCCCGTAGGTGGAGGAGGTTTCCGCGTAGTCCGGTTAAAATATGACGCACTGATATTTAGTGACTCTTTCCGTGCCCGCTGGCTTGCCCGATCCCCAAGAGACGTGGAGGCCGCAAAAAGTTAGACGTTTTACTCAGTGTGTCGAACTGAAAAAAATAAATACGGGTTCGGTTACGGTTCAGGTTCAGGTAAATTTATTTTGTTCCGGTTCAGTTCCGGTTCCATTAATTCGATCCGCAAACCGGTTCGCGAACCGGTTCAGGGCGCTGAACCGGTTCGCGAACCGGTTCGGAAATTATAAATGGCAAATTGCAACATCAAAATAAATTACAAATAAAACATCTGAAATCAGCGCATACGAAACGGGATACATCGTCGAAACTAGTAGTGCATAACGTTTATAAAAGCCTGTAGCCAATGCAAGCGGCAAACAACGACTGTCTGATGACAGGGCTGTCTGTCACGGGCGCTAACTCCAGCGTCTGCTGAGCGTTGGTTTGAGCGCACGCGCCCGCTTGAGTCCCATGACTACGCTGTGCAGGCGACGGAAGCAACAGAAGCTCGGCAGATCCTTTGTCAAATTCGAAAGTGCGCAGCTTCGCTTCTCCGCGAGCGACTAGGGTTTGTATCCCTGTTTTTTTCCCCGCATTTATCGAGTTTCCGGTACGAAAAAATACGGCATGTAAATCTTGACACTTCATAGCTCGATATACTCTGAGCGGTGGTTGGGGCAGCGAAGAGCAGATATAATTCATGAATGCTCATTTCAACTGTAAATAAAATTTCTTTCTCTCCCTCAAACATTATCAAACTCCACAGCCTTTTCTTTCTCATTCCGATGGAAGCAAGCTCAAGAACTCGCGCGTTCTAGAAACGTGTTACGAAATGAGCACAGAGCAGCATTTAGGATTTACGAGACTGTAGGAAAATAAAATCACGTGACGCGAATTTTTTTTTTTTTGCACAGTCTTTTGATTTTTTTTTGTGCATGCGGCGACCAGCGCAATACTGGTTCCTATGTCAAGATTCATGGATGCAGCGTTTGTCAAGATTCATGGATGCAGCGTTTATATTCCTAAGACCGAGTGGAGAAGAAAAATATGTAAGCGAGGTGTATGTCAGTTCACGGCACTTAAAAAACAAATGGCATTGATAGCACATTAATTGTCAACAGCGCGTGGCCGAACCGTTTTGACATGAGCCGGTAACCGTTATTTTTTTCCGGTCCAGTTCCGGTTCGGGTTCATCGCGATAACAATATAACGGTTCGGGTTCGGGTTCAGTTCCGGAAAAAATACCGGTTCGGTTCCGGTTTCGGCTCGGTTCGGTTCCGGTTCGACACTCTGGTTTTACTATGATTGCAGGGCCCCTTTAAGGTGGGTGTTGATCAAGCATCGTAGAATGTACTTTCACTTACGATGGTGACTGATGTCATTTAATGGATAATGCCGGCCCTGTTGACTACGATTCTGAAAGCCTTATTGTAGGCAGCCTGAACACGTTAGAAGAGATCTTTGACGAAAGTTAAATTTAGAACAACGAATTATGCGGCCGTGTGTTTAAAACCTTTTTCGACAATATTAGGTAACGCTAACCAGTACAATTCGAATAGTTTTGATTATAAATTTTCTGTGTGAAAACTAGTACGGAACCGACAATAATTCTAATAACCTGTATTCACATTTTTCTATTCACTCCAGTTACGACAATATTTGTGGGCAGATACAAACATTAGTGAAATGAATCGTACAATATTATTTATTATTGGGCACGAGGTACTGCATTGTTCATTGTGTTCTCCTTCTGTATCGGGAGGCAGAAGCTCGTAAGCTAAATCTTTTTTTTTCCTTGACCCTTCGTTTTATTTTTTGTACGCGGCGGTGAAGTAAACTGATTTGATTTGATTTGGTTTGTAAACAACTGCTTTAAAAGATGCCAAACACCTCAAAGTCTAGTTAAGTTATCGCGCTTGTTGCTATTTCTCATATGTGTGCTCCATGGCAGAATAATCAGATTTGTTTTGATTTGTTTTGATTTGGTTTGGAAGTAGCTGCACTCCTGAAATATACCAAACACTTCAAAGTGTAGTCAAGTTCTCACGCGTGTTCCTACCTATCGCCCTCATTATATTTCTTTTTCGTGACCATTCTCACTGATATCTCTTTAGCGAAACACTAGCGATTTGCTTTATATGGCACCTCAAAAGGAATCGACTGAGCAGCAGGCATTGAGAGTTAAATCTGGGCGTTCGGAAAAATATTACGCTATTGAAAAAGTTATTTTACCGGAAAGTCATTTCCAGTAAAAGATCGATTTTAGTGGATTATCGGACTCTTTCACTTCTAGTATAGCCGGAATTCACCGGAAATCGCTGGAATTTAGAAGTCACCAGAATTGCTCGATTCCGAGATTATAGTCACGATTTCCGGGATTCACCAGAATTCACCTGAAGTTACGTTCTTTTTTTTTCTCGGACGTCACCGGAAGGCACTTTGGAAGGAGCCTGTGAACCGCGGGTGATGTATGTTTACCAGATGCTGGAGGATTCGGTAACCAATAAATTGGTTAGCTCATATAGACCTGGAAGTTCCATGTCTTTATTTAAAACAGAACCTTGTTCATTGACTTTATTTCACAACAGAACATTCTAAACAGAACATTGGACAATTCAATAAAAGAACAAAACAACGGACGGGAGAACAAATATAATAAAACGTGAAGTCCGAAAAGTTCAAAGGGCAGGACTCACTCAAATCTGAAGTCGAAGGGGCATCGTCGGGCTCTCTGCGTTGGCAGTCCAGCAGGAAGATGACGGCTGCGAGTCCGACGATGAAAGCCTCAAGTATGGCGTCGCCTGGCCGCTGCTTTCCGCGGATCACCCCGCAACCACGAACGTCATGTTCACTTCCCGACCCCAAAACTCTGTCCGCCCGCCCTCCGAAAACTGTCCTTCTCTCCCGCATCGCACTCCCCGCCTCGCCGGTGCCGAGGGCACTCCCTTTACCGGGGAAGAAAAAACGGGATTCGTCTTCCCGTGCGACGTGGCATTACGGGGTGACCTACGCTGAACGAAAATTGGTAGAGCAGCAACGGCGAGCAGAAAAAATATACAAAGAAAACGTCCGTGGGAGCGTCAGTCGTTGCCAGAGTTTGTGACAAACGTCGTCCTGAGCTAAAACACTCACGAGAATGCAGCTGCGTTGGCGGCCGCCATTACACACTCAGTCCTAGGTACGAGACTGCTCCGCCCGAGCAGTCTCATACCTGCACTGCCCCAGACACTTTTGCCTGTCGCAAATAATCTAGTTGATAACGATCACTGCCCACCTTTCTGGATCTTCAAAGCAGTTTGCTGTGCGCACTTCTAGCAGCATTGTAGCGTCGTCCTGACCTAAAACACTCAGGAGAATGCCGCTGCGTTGGTGGCCGCCATTGCACACTCAGTCTCCGGCTCGTCTTGGTTTTCTTGGCTTTGGCCCTTCCCTCGCGTCGACTTCCCGTGAAGTCCGGTGAAACTTTCAACAGAGTTGGGTACGTCTGGTAAGGAGAGTGACTGTTGGTAAAACTTCCAGTAAAAACTGGTAAACCACTGATCTCTACTATAGGGGGCTGGATGGCGCATTGAGCAGACAGGCATGAAGCCACCGGATGTAAGCGGCTTGTCCCGGAAGTAAGCGCTTGACAGGCTTTCCCCTCTTCCGAGTGCTGGATCGAACAGCGTTCAGGGCGCTGGATTGTTTCTTGTCATCCCAAGAGAGCCTGCTTGTTGCGGAGTAACTGCGCATGCGAACCTGAGAAGTCTCCTGGGAAGCCATTCGATGTGAAAAGTTTGAGATTCTAGTTGATCAAGTGTGCTTATGTCCCACGTTAAAATGCCTTATTTTCAGGATTTAATCCAGAACGGGAGTATTAAAACCCAATCAAAGACACAAAAAAACATGGACCAAGACATCGACTGAATGCACTAGGAAGCCCAGCACACGCCCGACTTCCGGGACAAGCATCTAACTTCTGGTGGCTTCACTTTCGCCAGGCTCGGAGAGCAGCTATCCGCCATCCAGCCCCCCTATAGTGGAGATCAGTGTGGTAAACTACGCTGATTTCGGGTGAAAACGAGTAAAAACTCAACCGTTTTCACCGGAAGTAAGTCATTGGAAGATTTTGCCGACTTTTTCAATACGGTACAATAATGGTTTTCACTATTAGCAACAAAACAAGTAACAGAATATAGTTTACTTGGCATCATATTAAATGTGTAGTTTCCTCACTACCTATTAATATCAGCTACAATGACGGTGACATTTTCTCGAACGAGTACCATAGCAACACCTTGGCTAACGCCACTGGCCCCGTCGAGTGCCAGTGGACCTCTCAGTTCCAGTGATAGGGTTCCAGTCTTGCATTGCTGGTTTTAGATTGTTACTTTATCAGGCTCCGCTGGCTGAGCGTGACGGAGAGGCAGTTGTACTACGTGCAGTGTCACTACCCAGCACCCTTCCTATGATTATACAGCAAAGTACAAAGCAGTAATTAATTGGGGGACTACGTAACAACCCGCTAAAAATAAGCTCTTATTAAGTTCCTTACTAATGCAGGTTTTGAAACATTGACGACAAATAAAACTCGTCAGATCGCTTACAAGCTAGAAGTAATAAAACAAAACAAGTTTTTCATTAATTTTATTTCTTTGCTGAACCATTGTTAATCGCAACGCAGAAAGCTGACCTTAAACGGAGCTGCAGTGGCGTCTTCGTGGAGCTTCATGTTATATCTGCTGTCGTAGATCCCGTGATTGTCTTGAAAGGTTGTATTCCGCGGATCTTTCATCATCGACTGCCGCTTCAACGAGGGTCTGGCATTTCGTAAATTAAAACTAGCGGCCTCACATAATTCAGACTTGTCATAAGAACAAAGGATGGAGCAAAAGGCCACCCAAGCTAGATAACATAAAACCAAAAGATTCAGTTTCTGAGTCACCGCCTACAATATACAAATAAAAGAGTTTCAAAAGTTACAGGAGGACACTTAAGACTGCTTATGTGAAGGAATACGGAAGCATTACTACACGCAGCGGATTCCTAGAACAACCGCGCAGCGTCTCATTGCACAAGGCGCTCCGGCGGTTACATCAGGCTCCCCAACTGCACAGGCGCGGCGGACTCCGCCGGCTCCACGGCTTCCGCGACGGTGCATATGGGTTGATGTGCTTTTCTTTGTGTGTGTGTTTTTTTTGAGGAGCGTCCTGTTTGTCTTTGAGCGCCTTGCAGACTTCCGTGACGAAGCATCTGATATGACGCGTCGCAGCCAATGGGAACGCGTCGCAGCCATTTTAACTGCCGTTATATTTAGATGCCTGTTTTTCGCGGTCACAGCCAACGCCGGCTGCGCTGCCATGGGACAGTTAATGATTTCGCATTAAATCCACGCTGTTCATTATGTAAAACTGCATAATTTTTGTGTATTGAGCTATCACTACTTGCTTTGTAATCACATCGCAGAGGTGCCACACACAGTGAACGCAATCACCCTATTCTTTTTCTGCTCGTGATTTGTTTAGCCGGTTATGGCAAACACAAACGTAACGAGCGCCGCGGATGATGAAGTTTTGGAGCTGCTAGATTGGCTCCATGGGGTGAAAGAATCGCACTTAATGTGAAAAAGGATTATAACTTCTCGAGTGTGAGCGATCGACATTTTTCGAGTGTGGAGTCAAACCGGTTGCTTCACGTAACCTTTGGCGAGAAGAGTCAACTCTATGAAAACAAGCGTCGATTGTTCTCGTCATACGGGCTTGCGGCAAGCCGCAATCCAACGAACGCCAACATTTTGACATTTTGCCTAAGATTTTTTCTCAAAGAACTTAAGGCAGTGCTGGGGCCTAAAGCTTACACAATACCCAGCGCTTACTATATCATACTGAAAATAAAAATGTAAACGCGGGAAGAAAACAGCAGCACAAACTCTGTTTCGAATAAAGTCGGAATCGGCTTGTTCAATACTTCGATCCCTATACACCGCTTCACTTTATACTTTCTCGGCGAGATAAACCAAACTGCAGAATTTTTTTAAAAGTTATTAATGTCTAACAAAATTAAATAAAAGACCAGAGCTAAAATTTAAAAGAAGAATTGTAAAGTGATCGTGCAAGCTGTAGCTTTCTCGCTTGTAGGCAACACTAGCGTCACTGAATGGTCCCGATTACAGAATTCTATTCAGTCCGCTCACCGGAAGTCAATCCCGCAAAATCCAGTTCTAAATGGCTGGCTTAGCCCGTGGTGGAAGTTATCAGTCGGTCATTTTGTGGATCGGCCCAAAACAACATAAAACGAATATAAAATGCTTTCGCGTTGCCACGGCAACGGCGGGTACTCACGGTTGGGACCTCTAGACATGGATGAGTTAGGACCGAAAGAACGGTGCGTTAATTTTCTAAATTGTTTTCTATCAGGAAGGCGCTTGTTTTGTTCGCCCAAAAAGATTGCCGGCTCGTTTGCTCGCTCCGGTTTCGCTGGTGCTGCGTTTTAAACTATACGCTTCAGACGCTAAGCCTAACACTAGACTTCGATGTGTTTCGAGGTGAGACCGAGAAAGAGCGAGACAGGAGGAGCATGTAACGCACCGCTCAAAACGACGGAAATAACTTTAATAAATACAAACCAGTGTCACCACATGGCAGGGGCATGGATTAATGAGCTCACAAGGGGACGAAAGCTATAATGCACGCACCGCTTCGGCCGCGCAGTGCAATGCCGCACTGGGGATCGCGACTGCTGCGCCGCGAGTCGGATCTAAAACGAAGCTTGGGATTTTCGGTACTCTGTGTTATATTCAGTGACTCTTGGTGACACCAGGCAAAAATCCGAAAGTGGCTTCCTTGCGTAATCTCTACGGTTCGCAACAAAATGTCAATAATATCTGCGCATACGATAGCCTCAGGTAAAACGTTTACCTATGGTAAAATGTTAGTTGCAAGAGAAAAACACTTATCCATCATTTTCGCCGAAAATCTGGGGAAACGCAGTTCTCGGTCGCCGCGTATTAGCGTGCTAAACATTTTATTTGTCAAATATTTGAGTAACCTTACACTAGATGGGGCTGTAGTTTTGATCCTCAAAGACTGTTCCTAGGCTTCTACAAAGCTTGATTAAACGGGAACTATTGCACAAAAAATATTAGAGAGTTTTAGGAGATCGGTTTTGAACATCCGATGCGGTAGGATGGGCCCTCCGGTGCGAACTTTGCACATGCTACCGCAGAAGACTCGGACATGAGAGTTCGCATCGGAGGACCTCACCGTACCGTGCCGGATGTGCAAAACCTGTTCCCTAAAACTCTCTAATATGTGGTATGTTGCCTCGAGACAACATCCGTCAACAAAAGGTGTCCAGGCCATAGCCGAAGCTACAATCTAATGGACCCAGTCAAGCAGAGGCAAAGGGTATCGCCATGTCGCTCGTCGTCATTATGCGTTTTTCATGTCCGGCAAAACCAGTTGCGCAAAGTGGATGCGGCTTGATTCCGTGTTTTCTTTTCTACGCGTGGTTAGTTTATCGAGTAATATCATACGCACAAAACGAAAATTCATCACATCGTAGCATCAGTTGTGGTCTGAGTTAACGTGAAGCGGAATCAAACTGTTCACGTGTCAGCGGTCCATGTGTTTCGATTGTGGAGTTTCGTAGCCTTTCGCGAAAGGTTACGGAGTTCGCCTAACCTTCCGCAAAAGGTCGAATCCAGCAAAACAAGAGACAATTGTATTCGTCGTACGGGCTAAAGCCCAAACACACTTCCGGGCACGTAAGCGTGTTGGCAATGCGTCAATGACTTTCCCTAGAAGGACTTGAAGATACGTTGTGATCTCCAAAACTTACATAAAAATGAACTCCTATCGTATCGTAAAAAATACATAGAGGAGAAGAAAAGCAGACACGGTAAAATCTCCGTTTCAAATCAAGTTGGTGTCAGGATTGTCCAATACTTTGAGTTCTAGTCCGTTATTTTTCATACGGCATTTGTTTTTTTCTTTTTTGAAGTCAACCCTTCTGATACATTTCAGCCGTTTCATCGGAAGGCATGCACAAGTGGCGCAAGAATAACTCACATGCCGTTCTCCTTCTTTATGGAGCGCGTGAGCGTGTCGCGTGTCGAGGCGCTTCACTGGGTGTGCCGCAACCTCACAATGCTTCAAAAACGAAGGGTGGACTGAAGAGAAGATGTTTGAAGAGAAGCGGCCAATGTACTGAGCAGGGCCTTGCTCGACGTGCCAGTGTGACACCGAGGGAGTACTATGTAGCATGGTTTTACGGGGGAAAATTCGACTTTTGGTCTGTGAATTTAGGGACGTAAAAGGCCCGACAAAGTCAATGTAAAGCCAAGCATGAGCTTTTTTTTTTTGCCAGCGTCTTAGGTATTTTGGTTTTAATTCACCAATCAAATGCCAAAGCTAGGCTTCACTGCGGGTAGTTTTGCCTGTCGTCTGGTACCTTTGGGCATAAATCAATAAAGACCGGCCAGAACTATACACTCTAAGGAGAAATGGAGGAAAAAGGTAGCAACGGCGCATTTTCCTCCCTTCTACTGACGCGCCCCCAAGCGGACACGAGAAGAAGGGAGGAACGAGACGTTTTCCTCCTTCTCCAGGCAGAAGGGAGAAAGCTTGCGCCCTCCCGACTCATCTTCTTTCGGTTTCGTTTTTCGAGCACGTCGCGCACGTTGTTTAATAAATGTTGTTGAGTTGATTGAGCTTCAGCGGCAGCGAAGGCCGCCTGTAATTCCGTCTTCTAGTCCAAACGTGCAGAACATTTCGGTTGCATTGACGTTTTTACCACTAATTTTATCAAACGAGCAAACGAAGCCGCTAGAAACAGCGAAGTTCCGGAGCAGTGCCAGCAGCGCTACGTACACTGGGTAAGATGGCCGTCTCTGGATTGCGGGAATCCACGCGGAACTACAGTAGCGGAACCACGCGGAACTGTGTCGACGTTTTCGACGTTATGGAAATCGCAGGAACTGCGTCCAAGGCAGGCAGGTTTTCCTGCCGGCTGCCTGGGTGCCTTCCGTGCTGAGTTCGGTTCTGTTTTCCCGTGCCGAGTGCCAACCGGCGTTCAACGTGGTTCTGTATTTCTGCGTGTCAGCAACATAGCAGCAACATCGTGATGGCAGTGTTGTGCGTAGTGAACAGAAGACTGGAATTATCGCCGATGTGACCGTGTGTTCGCGTATCAGCGGTGTAACAACAAGATGAGATGACGTAAACTGTCGGGCATTGATGCTGCTGGTCGGGCCGTGATCGGAGGGGGCGGGGTGTCGCAGGTTGACATTCCGCTTTACATTAAAGAGTTTAAGACCACTTGAGGAATTAGGTGCAGTCGATCGACGTGCGGATAGTCATGTTGGAACGCTGGTCTGAACGGTAAGCTCCTATCGTACAGTGGCCAATGTGACTGTCGGTCCCCGAGAGCGATTGCGCTCTGGGGAAAAGACTGAACAGTACGAAATTATGACGGAAAGTACGTATATTTACAGTGAGAATTTTAGCATTAGAAAAAAAAAAACAGGTAAAATCGAAAGAAACAGGTAAAATCGAAAAAAAGAAAAAGCTATCCTTTATTTTGCTGTTTAAATATACTACGGTTCCTGGAGAAACTGCCCTCCAAGTGACACGCTGGGATGAGCGCAAGAAGTTTTCGAGCTCGCCACGGCGTAGCTCCGTACACTTAACACCTGCCGCAAGTCGCGGCTTTGACTGCATTCAAGTTGATCGAAAAGCGATTTCTCTGCCCGTGAAGCATCACTTCCAGCTGAGTGAATATCCGCTCTACAGAGATTAATTCAAGACGGCAATTGCAGCCGTGCGCGAACAGCACAAATAGAAAAACAAACACTACAATAGAAATACTGGCTACAAAGTGCCGTGCGGGGAAACAAACTCATGGCTTGGAACCGCATTGGAGCGGCTCGATTTATTGGCTTTCAAATAATTACGGCATGATCGAGCGTTTTCTTTTTGATAAGAGATTCATCCCCTGAGCCATTAAAAATACTCTCAGACGTATGACGTTGCTGGAAAAAAATCATCATGCTGGGAATATTTTTATTGCTTAGGGAGTCACCGAGAAATTCCGTACGTTCAAAACGACCAGTATAAAAGACGGAAACGCAGAGCTCGGGAGTAGTGATCGGGTTAGTGTGCTGTTGTTGGCTGTTGTATTGATGTTTGTATGTGCGATGCATGTGTATGCGCTCAATGTATGTTCAGCTGATGCTTGTAGTATGCGTAATATGTGTATATGTGTGTATAATAGAGGATCCCGAAGCGCAATGGTGGCGTGAAAAAATAAAAATATTTTTTGTAAAAACATGAATTGGGCGGTACCTAGCGCCACCTAGCCTAGCTACTTGCGATTACTCTGCTTGACCCTGCCATCTGGTGGCAAGCGATTTAACCTCCTTTTACGCTACGCGGCTACGCCATAATTTCGTGTTACCGTGCTGAAATGAGCCAAGAGGCTGCTTCGGATTTGCTTTTCTTGAGAGCGGCTTTTGGTTTTGCGGGCGAATGGTTTACCACTCCTCCGTGATGTGCGGTTGACGCAACGGTTGACGAAGGAATTGTGGCTCGAGGAATAGCAAAGGTAAGACATGAAGTGCGCGAACTGGGTGCCGGTTGTCTCCGTTTAACATCGCAGTGCTGACGAGATGAAGAAGACTGAGTGACTGCATGCTTTCGAAACGTAAGTTTCTTTACCTGCAGGGGAAGCCGGCTTCGGAAATAAATACAGTTCGCGGAAAGCTCGTGTTACGTTTTTATTTGCTGCTCCTCTCGCTCCGTACAGTAGACTTAGTGTTCTCGTTAAGCCTTATTGAGCTCGATTTGCTCGATTCGTGGCCGCCATAATGAGATGCAGGCGACGGAGGAACTTTTGCTCCCCTGCTTTAGGGACGAAAGTTTCTCCCTTTCTGAAGGAACATATGTGTCAAGAGCGTTCCTCCCTTTAGGGAGGACTATACTGACCCTTTTTTCTAAGAGTGTAGGCATCACTTCTGGTTGTGCGGTTTGCGAATGACAACTTTGGGCTGAAATTTCTAAATTAGTGCCAGATTTGAGACTTTATGCTGGTTCTTCGGTCTCGTACATGGCATCTTCGTGTCAAGTCTGAGTCTGGTACTTTGTACAATGATAAGGCGAGCCAAAAAAAGCCATGTAAACGCCAAAAAAATTAGTCCGGCACCAACTGGCGCCTTGGAGTAAAAAACGTATTAGGCCAAATATAGGACCCTAGAATTGCCAGAGTTGCGCAAAGGTAGACGTTTCTCGTAATGTGTTACCTGGGGTGCGATGTTCAGCTAGGAAATAAGACGCAAGCCTCCATAGGAGAGAAGCAATGCCATCGCACTTCGACGTAGTATGTAGCGAGCAATGCAAAAAGAAAAAGCGCCGTTTGTATTTCTTTTTTATAATCGCACAGCGAGCTTTCCTGCACAACATTTGGTTCACGGACTTGGTGTCATTCTGGACCACCGAAAGTTCGGTCACAGTTGTTGATGAATGGTTTATAACTTCATTTATAGTGCATTCCACTAGAGAGAGAGGAGAAAGGGAAATGGCCTTTCTCTCCCTCATCCTGGCGCGTCATCTGATCCTTGAACTGGTCAGTACCAAACAATCGGCTGGCGTGTGAACAAGGTTCAGGGTTTCGTCATTTTGGAAATTTCAGGTGCAAATTCGCCGAATGGGACATGGAAGTTGTTGTGCAATGTCATACTTTATAAATGGACTAAGGCACAATTATGTTGTCACCTGCCGTGCAACTAAAAAAGGAAAAGAAACTCTGCAAACCGTGTAGTCTTCTTCTCCGGCGAGGAGTAACTGTGACTGCAGAAACGTTTGCTAAAAAGTTCGTACTGATTTAGGCATTTAGAAACTACAAGTTAAAGTGTAGATCCAAACATAAGTAAAACGTACATGATTCCCAAATAATGAAATTAACTACCACGCAAATCGTTTTAATTAAACGCATCCTCGAGAATCCGTCACCTGCTAGAGTTTGAAAATAAAGAATTTAGAGGGATTACATTATAAGATGTATGTAGTGGTCTATTTGTAACCAAAGTAACTACATTTTTGTGATGTTCACGCGTGGATTGTACTTGGAGCAACTGAGGTGCGCAGTTGATTTCAATGCACCGTCGATAACCTAACAGATATCGGTGCACTGGCAACGTGTTTTATACAAAATGAGTTTATTGTTATTTATAAAATAAAGATAGAGCAACTAATTAGGACGTGACGGCGCTTCCTTGCCTAACAAAATCCTATAGGCTGTGACTGGAAACACGTAAGAAAAACCGCATTCATTTTTAATGCTTTTAATCATGCAGTAAAACAAAATTACGTTGGCATTGCGTTTTATACGAACCAATCAATGTGTTTTTAAACTCAGAATTGAACGATCAGGATTCTATTTTCTGCAGACGCAATATACGCAGCGGTTGAAGGTAGCTTTCCTTGCGGATGCCATTACAACTAAAGCAAGGAAACAAAGGTACGCTACTTGATCATTTAGTGGAATATAACAACAGAACACAATATACTGGTCACGGAGTACACATAAATGTTCTAGGAACGCGAACCACTTCACAGGAGCAGCAGCAGAGCGAGCGCTAGATGTTCGGTACAGTGAACATACAGCCGACGGGTACTGCCCAAACGTTGAGAACGGCCGGTTTGTCGTCTGCTCTGAGAGTCGGGCCTGAGTTCTGTATCTTTTTTGCCCCTGAAGAATCCAGTTGAAATGCCCAAATGTAACAGAATGTCGCCGCCTTGAGAGCAATTAGTAATACATATGGTGTATAGAAATTTAGTAGTCATGTTCGAGGATATTAGTATCGCCGCAATGGGAAAATAGTTGGCAACCAGCTCAAGCCAGCAAAAGCTTTGCAAATATTAATTTTTCAGGCAACGAATGTCGATGCTGCTTGAGATATCTCTTAAAAATATTTACAGAATAGAAATGACACCATGGGGCGTCTAATAAAGCATATAATGTTTATCAGTCCACAACGCACTACTACCAGAAATATGTCCCTCATGACGTCTGTGCCTCCGCCAATATCCCTTGTTTTGCGCAGGTGGCATAGCATGTCAGCGTAGGCGGTCTTATTACTTTAGATATCATAACCAAAACAAACAAAATTTAAACAATAACTCATTGTTAACGAAACGCGTTCGGATCCCCATCAGAAACTGAACCTATAACCTTTAGGGGTGCAGCGTAATACTCGACCTTTACACAAGCTATTTGTTTGTTTGCATGGAGCATGCGTTCGTTGTATTTACTTGTTTACATCGAACTCATTTGTACATGTATTTTCACTGGTTGACTGACCCTACGCATAAGCAGGGCTTTGCTTTTGTACGTCAGCACTAATGTCTTTGCAACTTGTTAGTTGAATAATGTATTATTATTAATTAGTTCGACGTGAGCGCTTTGGTGAAGTTAAATAAAACCGCAAAAATAAACGCAGGGACGGACAGAACAGCAAATCTTTCGACTTGCAACACAAATTCGGTCGAGACCGGCTATAACGAGGTCAACGGAAGTCGGAAATTGCTTCGCTATATCCGCTTGTTCATTATACATAAACTCATAAAAATATAAATTAAAAAAAGATAACACGGGTTGTCATGGGCACATGTTTATCCAGCCTACAGAAAGCGGTCGAGGCTTCCTGCGTGCGTCCTCTGGTAGATCGGAGCCGCTTCTCGCCAACTGCGACAACCTCCGATCGAAAAAAGATCCTGCTACGTACGGACCGTGTCGACAGCTGCGACGGCCCCGCGGAGGACCCCGGCGGTGGACGGCATTATTTACGTTTATCCGCACTACGTCGAGGATGGCACGCTTTTTATTCAAGGAGATTGCCTTCGTCTTCCCCGTCGAGGTGCCGGCGGTGCAGGGACTCTCCATTGTTGAGTGGCGATGATTCGCCAAACCGGTGCTTGAGCGAAGTAGACTTTCGCGCAAGAGTTACCTTATCGACCAGACCCCGACACGGATCACGAAGCAAACAAGGAAGCGCGCACGGCACCGAGTTCGCGCTCAAGCTTGTCTGTCGTTAGTATAGAGAGCCTAGATTTAAGAGATGGGGCAATTGCTCGATCGAGTCACGTGGTTTGTGGGCCGCGTTGGCAAAACGAGCTACAGCACGCAAAGAGTCAAAAAAGTAAAAACGTTCCTTCTGCAAACGTGTCCGCCTCTCCGCCCAGTTTCCTCGCCACACTGGCCACGCGACAATCAGATGCAGGCGTACTTACTGC
Organism: Ixodes ricinus; assembly: GCA_037355805.1. Classification (NCBI taxonomy): domain Eukaryota; kingdom Metazoa; phylum Arthropoda; class Arachnida; order Ixodida; family Ixodidae; genus Ixodes; species Ixodes ricinus. The sequence continues at coordinate 25,067 of JAZHYW010022764.1, read as the reverse complement.
TCCCTCTCTCGTAAATCTAGGCTCTCTCCGTCGCCTCCACTGGAACGTGGTCGCTGGCGCTTCGAACACCCTATCGGCATGAAACGACGGCTTCTCCGCGTCGATGCGGTAAAGACACTTCCCAGATAAAGAGCGGGGAGCAGACGACGTTGCAGAGACTTCCGCTGCCGGCCTTTCCAGCATCTTCTGCAGCCTGTTCTGGGTGCCTTCTTAGCTGCGGCAGCAAAGTGCGGCGGTCCGAGACTTAATGACCTTTCCGTTATTTTTTTCTTTTGTTCAAATGATCACGAAATTTCTCTTCGCTATATCCGCGGGATCCGCTATATTTCCTTCGCTAAAAACAGACACAAATGCATTGAAAAAGTGCTAACGCGATGGGAAGTCGTGATTGCTTCGCTGTAGCCGCTATTTTGTTATAACCGACTTCGTTATAACCGGTCTCGACAGTAGCTTTGTTATGCGCTGCGCCCAAGAGACCCAGAGACGGGAAGGAGGAGGGCGAAAAGCGGGAACAAGGAAAGGTTAGGGATAGTAGTGGGAGGATAAAGGCGGACACAGACAGGAAAATTACCAGCGGGGAAGAAGAAAGGCCGGAAGGAAAGCCGGAAAGAAGCGAAGCCTCCCGGAACGACACCACGGTACGATCTAGGACCGCGAGGTTCTTGTCAAGGCCAGCACCTCCGGGCAAAGGTAGGCTGCCTCCTTCGTGGAGAGAGAAAGCGAAGGCGCCGAGACATTCCAGGATGCGTGCATTATCGCGTATGACTCAATTATCTCACGGTCGTAGCGACCTCGGTTCGAAACTAAAGCCTGGTTCAGACACCTGCGCTGAGCACGTTATCTACGACTATGTCCGTTGTGACCGGAGCGACCGGAACGACGGGACTGCGCCGCGTGAACACACTCAAGCAACCACTGATACAAGGGCAGCGAGTGGTCAGCACGTCGACTGCTTCTGCGCCACGTCAGCTGTTTAGCGGTGCCTCTAAAAAGAAGGGTATGAGCTTCCACTCACTGATGTAACAAAAAAGAGAGTTTTCTATAGCCTCAAATTTTCTTCTTTTTTTTTCAGGTAAGTTTGCAGGGTGGAATGGATAAAAAAAAAGGAAAAGTAAAATGCAGTACACCGTCTTGGACGATCACGACTTTAACACGCGACTTTGCTGGTAGTACAAATCTCGCCACACGCCTTTTCTACGATTACAAAAGATGATGCAATTTTAGCAGTGATATAGCAGTGTGGAAATATGATTTCGTGATCACATAGACGTGGCGAGCGCTCAGGAATGCTAACACTAACCACTTTTCTCTGGTGATGAAAACGCGTCAAAATTTGCATCCTTCATACGGCCTTGAACTTGAGTACACTCATGGAATGCGCAAAATAAGAAATCCGGGCGATGTTCGATGACGCAAATGCTAAGAAAGCACCACTGAAGTTAAATTAAACAAACACCGACGGCTCAAGCGTTTCTGCTGTCTTGCGAGTGCGGCCGCGACATCGCCGCACGCATAGATAGATCCTTCCTTCTAGTTCGTGCTGGATTATCATAGCAACACACGACTAGGAATCGCAGTCAAGGATAGCGCTTTATGCGGAAGCAGGAGCTTCCTCCACCCCGACCACGACGACCACGTCGACGATCACCACCGATGCAATGTTTTTCAGCAGATAGCAGGAACCGCGATCGGCATGCTGCGCGTGCGGCCGAGCTCTCCTCGACCTGTGATTGGTCTGTCGGTGCAGTCGCTCTCTTCGTTCCCGAACGTAGCGAAAAGTTCAGCCCGGCTCAACTCCTTGCGTTGCGCACGAACACGAACGAAACGACCGTTACGCGCTTCGTTACTAGGGCAACTCGTCGTCCCAACCGGGTGCATTTGTTCGTAAGCCTATGGTCGCTCCGAACGCAAGTGTATGAACGAGCCTTAATATTCTTGCCGAACAGAACCCAGGGCGACGTGACGAGCAGGCCCTATTGTGGACGGCAATGGGGTGTTGAGACCTTACAACACCCGATTGCCGTTCAATAGGGCCTGCTCTCATGTCGCCCTGGGTTCTCTACGGCAAGAATCTTGCGTTCAAACCGAGGTCGCTACGGCCGTGAGGCAATGGACTTCTTCCAAAACCGACGCGCCCCATCGCGGCGAAATATCACGCAGTGCACTCTGGGAACTAGTTGGCCACTCAGTTTCGGTTTCGACTGAGCAGCTTCATCTCATGCTATCACGCCGCGACCGAACGCGCTGCTTGCATTTTGGATTATCTGACTTTTACGAACGTACAATACACTCATTCTCGAGCGATACAAAACGAAAACCGGGGCACTTTTCCTTGGTTCCCGAAACACCGGATATTATGTGTGCGTATGCAAACGTAGTAAGACGTGGCTTAGTCACCTCACCCCACGAGTGCATCTTTGAGTTCAATTTCAATAATCGCGTCTAGTACCAGTGAACCACAACTGAAATTTGGTCGCTTGAGCGCTCACATATTTTGTTTGCCAAACGTCCGCTTCTTGTTACTTCATCGGGCGAAAGCAAGCCGCATCCTCACAGGAGTGTCAAAGTTGAGCCCAGCGTTGACGCATGAACTTTTAAGGAAACACAATAAATTCGACCTCACTACTGCACAAAAGTTACTATGATGTCTTCCTCGTGTCATCATATATCTTCCACTCAAATTTTATGCTGATACAAGATTAAGTTTTCGCAAACGCTGAGATCGGCTAGCTGCGACGGAGGCCCTAACGAGCGTCCCCTACTCCTCGCTAAGCCTTTACACACGAGCTTTTAGTGACGCCCAAGATCTGTGCCTGAACTGTGTGTCGGAAATTATCTCGGCATACTCAGGCAGGAAGAAAGCAAACACATAACAAATAGTATGGTCATTAGCGACCGTCAAATGCGCTTTGAATAATTTCGTTGCGTTTGGCGCACTGCATAGTGGTTCATGCCCGTCCGGCTGATTTCCGGCGAACGGTGCGACATTCTTCACACAAGTGCTCGACTTTTGCGTTTTTAAAACCACGAAAACCACGAATGCACGTAACGAACATCCGCCGCCGTTGAGGAAATCACGGGCACAGTCACGATGTCGTCCCTGATGCCGTCGCCGCGGGTGTCCACGCGGACACATACAGACTATCAGTAGCATGCTTAGCGAAAAACCACGAACGCGCGGAACGAGGCATAAGAAACAGGTCAATGAAATATATTTTATTTTTATCCGCACACCGAGCTGCCCTGGAAGATGCAGGTCGCACACATGGAATGGGGAAGCCTACACTGAGCGTCCGTTCGTGGCCGGCCGTTGCTGGTTGACGGATAAAGAAACCGGTTGAGGCAGCAAAAAGACCACCTCGCATTTTCCCCGCGGACGCAATGCGAGGGAGAGGAGTGTGCGTGGGGACCCGTCCTTTGTACGTTCTAGGCACCATAATTACACACCCAGTCCTCGGACTCGTCTCGGCTTCCCCCTCCCCTCGCGTCGGCTTCCAAGTGAAGCTCGGTAAACGGGCAAACGAGTCACTCGTTTCCGGTAAGATTTCCAGTAAAGCCGTGTCGCCTGATAAACAAAAGTGGGTCCCGGTGAAATTCCAGCGAAATCTGGTTTCCGGCAAATATTCCAGCAAAGACTGGTAAATTACGCTGGTTTTCGGAGGAAAACGGGTGAAACTTGACCAGGTTTCACCGGATGTCGCTGGAAGTTCACTGGATGTCACTGGAAGTTTTTGTCGGATTTCTCAATAGGGCACCCCACATTCTACAGGTTTTTCTTAAACGTACAGTTATGTGAACCGTGCCCAAAACGTTGGCGGATAAAATAGCGTTGAGGGTTGGGAATAAATAAGAGGACTCTGCGGTTCAAATACCCTGCTTTAACGGTGGAGGGGAGGGCATGCATTTCAAAAGATAGGATTAAGTGCTTAGTACGTTTTCTCTCCGTCATGCCTCATAGTAATCCTTTAAACTGCAACAACAGTATTTTTTGCACAGACCCTAAATACTTTTGTCTCCACTGCACTCCAAGTGCTTATCTTTGGAGATGACACCCCGAAAAGTTTTTAGCGCCGGGTGAGAGGCAACAAAGACTTGGTGGTCTCCTAGGCTTGTCAACTTTAGTATATGAGTACTTAGTATCGAAGTATTGAGTATTGGAGGACTTAGTATTGGAGTATAGGAGCGATGCTTCTCCCAGTATTTTCGAAAGGCTTAGAAAAGATTAGCCATAATCGTTTTATCGTGTTTTTGGAAAAGCATAACGTTAATGCAAGAATCTCCGGCAGTTCAGGATTTAGGAAGAAACGTTCTACGGAACTAGCTTTGCTTGACCAAAAAGAATTTATACTGCGCAACTTTGAAGATAGCAGCATATAGTACTGGGCATATTCATCGATTTTACAAAAGCGTTTGACTACATTAACCACGAGGTTGCTCATTCAAAAATTGGAGTTTTTTTATCACTGGTATGCTGCATAGACATCGTCATGTTCTTCCAAAAGGAGTTAAGTTGCTTTTGTATAACTCATTGTTTTTATCTCATCTGAATTACTGCCATTTAGTTTGGGGGACGACGACAAAAAGCAATCTGCAGAAACTATTTCTATTGCAGAAAAGAGTGTTACGAATTGTGTGTAACGTGCCTTATGATTCTCACACTGACCAACTTTTTAGAGATCTGCGTGTAGTGAAGATATTTGATCACTATGCTTTCAGACTTAGCATAAAGTATAAACAGGAATGTCGCGAGATAAACAGTTTTTTATTGTCATTATCATCACTTCGAAAAAAGCTGCAACATATTCCACCCGTCACTCGGATGTTTGGGCAGTAGAAACATCACGAACAGATTATGGCCTCCAAATGATTAAAATAACCTTGCCAACATTACTGAACACTCTTACGGGCTCTAATTTTGATGTCGAATCTTCCAATATGTGTGCGCTTAAGGACTATTTTCTTTCATATTAAACAATCCTTACTGCTGTTGATTAGCTAGCAGATTATTGCTTTTGTTTTGTTAATTTTTTGTTGTTGTTAAGTATTTTGTATTATATAAATTCTTGTGTATGACTTTCCCAATGCTGTGTACCTGTGGGGGGCTGAGGACCAGTCAAGCTGCTTGTACAGCTTTTTTCCTCAGCTCCCACCATACTTGTATGGTAAATAAAGATTTCTTTACCTCGACAAGAAAGTCCACAACCGTTTTTGCTTTTTTTGCTTTGTAAACTTTCTAATAATTATTCGAGACACTTGGCCACCAGAATGGGTGACATCTTGGACAAAGGTAAAATATCACTTCTAACATTTACTACAAGAAAACAAGGGTAGGTTTCTGGTTCGCTAGCTTTTGCAAAAGTAAGGGGAGCAGCGCAGGCCATTTTAGACGCCCACTCAGCTCGGGAGTTTGGAGTGCAGGAAGCCTTAGGAAGACAAAGAAACCTTTGGTGCCTCTGCTGCACTGCCCACTACAGAGCCCAGCACGGGGACAGCAAACGAGCGATAACAAAAATAGTTTTGCTCGATACGTTGGCCTATCAGTGGTTCCCGGGCACTATACCAAAGTGCGGTTCAGCATGAGGATATCTATCGCCACCCAACATTGGCACTTGACGCCAGAGGAGAGGAGACAAAAAATAGGGATATGTTGAAAAGAGAAATATGAGAGGGGATAGTAGATGGGAGAGGCGACTAACTCAATCGTCGTTGCCGGTCCTTGTAAGGACATCCGTCTATGGGAAACAGGGGCCGAAGAGGTGTTTTTTCCCCGGTGGGCCCCGAAGGGCCCAAACCGACGCCTGACTCACGTCAACCACTAAGGATGCACTTTTGCCCTGGCACGTGCATGCTACACACAGCCCGGTGTGGGTGGCTGAACTTAAATCCCCTCGATTAACGCTTTGCCAAGTTTCGACAGTGATTCTTGCGCCGACGCGCTCTTCCAATGGTCGTGCGCGCGTTCCGCTTCCGGTTAGGAAGAATATAGCGGGTTTGACTCGATTTTACTCTCGAGTTACGGTTTGGTACCTTGGCGTTCGAAAACCTACTCGCGTCCAGCGTTGTTCTATCTGGATAGTCACGTGATATGACACGCCGCAGTAACTCGAAAGATTTCAAACACAACGATGGTGGCCGAGTTAGGAAGAATATTACGGACCGCGCCTAGCAGAAGGACAGGAGCGAGGCAAGCAAGGTGGGAATGTATGACTTGTTGTTACCTCGCAGAGTGTTATCTAGGGACGTTATGTCAACCAATATGGTTCGGGGTCTGTGGCGACGGCACTCACCAAACACCTACTGACGCAGGCGCCCTCTTCGGGGGAACGTGTTTGCGTCTAGTGTTTATGAACGCTACAGCCACCACTCGGCCACCAAACCATTGATCTAGTGTCGTCTCCTCAAAGGTAAATTGATTCATATTGAGGTTTTACGCCAATAAAACAGAGGGACAAAACGGGATAGGCAACAAAGGACAAGGTACACCTTGTCCTGTGTACCTTTTCCTTTGTTGCCTCTCCGTTTTTGTCCCAATACTTTGGCGTAAAGCCAGAGTAAGTATCAAAACCAACTAGCCAAACTTGCAATTTAAATTAATAATTCCAACAGTTGGAATCTGTGAAGAACCTGTATTTCTGCATCCATGTGTCTGGTGCCGAGACCCGCATTTTCAGCCGATGTGAGAGCCCTCATTGACTCCCCCAATCATCTCCAGTGCCAAGGCCGAGCATTCCACACCGGTCAGAGACATTTTTAACCTTGTCACGTCTGCAGCATCGAGACTGGCATGCTCCGCTTGACTACCGGTATACATCTGGTTTTGCGAAGAGGTGTGGGTTATAGTACTGGCATGGCGATTCTCGCTGGACTGACGCCGTATATGGTTTTATATAGACAAACACACGCTGCATAAGAGAGGGAAAGGGGAGGGGGAAACAAGGGGTTCCAGGACCACACAAGGGAGTGCATGCAGGGGTCAAAGGTCCCCTTACGGCTTAAGCTTTGATGGTGCCGGGAGTTGGAAGGAAGAGCATTAATGGTCGTCGGAGGACCGGCGAGAAAACGGGACTTGGCCGACGGTTATGTTAGTCAGTAAACTGTTCTGTTTGCACTCGCTGCGTTGTGTCGCTTCCTTGGAAGCGACTGGAGTGCGGCTTGATCGACTTGGGCGCTGGATGAGGCCGAGTGACATACAAATCTCTTTACGGAGATGGTTTGTGATCTGGGATTTGATACTTTACCGTGTAGCTTGACTGGTAGGCGAAGAAATAGCACAAAAAATGTCAAAACTAACCGTAGCATGGCGCCGACAAGTTTAAGGAGCGGTGTTCATATTTGTCTTTTTTACAGCAAAGGTTATATGGCTGTTTGGAAGCACATACAATTTACAAATCATTTAAACATTTGATTGCCACCACAGGCTATACCGGGTGCGTAACTGTGTGATTTCAGTTTTAGTTTGCTCCCTGCCCTTCCCAAATGCGCTATTTATTTTGTAACGTATAGCAGCATGTATAACCAAGCGATGAAAATAATGTTTTATCTTGTGGCGACACGTTTGAACGGAATGCAGTTTGTTTTTTTAGGCATCTTCTGCTTTGGTAGGCTTCTTCGCTGTTTCAGAATGACGAATATACGTCGTTCAACGTCGTACTTCAGTGACGAACAATGAGATAAAGAATAAGCATAATTTATCAACGAACAAACGCTGTCTTCGTCCCCTGGTGGGTGGTCTCCTCAGTTAAAGAGGCCATGGTCCTTGGCCACACGCCGGGCCCTGTCGATCAGCTTAACCTGTTCACCAGGGTCAACGCTGCGACAGCCGGCCCTCCCACTGCTTTTAGTGGGTCTACCTATGGGTTGTATCGCCGTGCTGCCTCCCCAGCCCCACAACATGGTGGTGGAGGTTGTTGAACTACCATTTTGGGGCCTTGCAGTCATATTTATAGCAGACTGGATGTCTAAGGTGGTAGATTGTGCCATGTGGATAAGTATTGGTTTGCAGTTCCCTCAAGAGACAGCTCTTTCCCTGGATAGCTTTGGGTGGGGTGGTGGATGGATCCTTCTTCCGAATTGACAGTTATCTGGTATATCTGCACTTTTTTTGCGAACTCCTTCATCCGGGCTCAACATGGCTCGGTCGAATTGGCAGGGAGGCCCAAAAAATGTAATATTGAGCCAAGGCGTGGGCCGCCTTTTTTCCCGCCAGGTTCTCGCGCCCCGGGTACCAAGACTATTTGGATTTCCAGAAGTCTCCTGTTTCTTGTCAAGATTTGGTGAGCCACTGTTGTCATTCTTTTCCTCTGGAAATTTCTGCATGCTGCCCGTGAGTCCGTGATTATTGTGAGGCGTTTCCTGTTTGTCGTAGCCCAGCAGGGAATGTCGTCGCCGGGCAGGGAACACTGCTCGTCGTAGCCGCAAAAGTGATGGCCGTTTCTTCCTTCCCTTCTGTCTCTTGGGCCCTGACTGTCACTGCTGCCAGCTCCTTTCCGCTGCCGTCCACCGCGCAAACTTCAGATGCTTCCTTACCTGCATACTTGACTTCATCGATGTATCTTGCGTATCTTTACCCTCGTGTCGCGCTCCAGAGAGCTTCCATCCTGGCTGCCATATGCCTCTCTGCAGGCACGTATCCAGGGGGAGGCCGACGGGACGCGCCCCCCCCCCCCCGAAATCTTCCATTTTGATGGGACCTCCTCTCCCCCCCCCCCTCATACAGCATTTTGTCATAAGCGCGCCCCCCCCCCCCCCCGAAACAAAATCATGGCTACGTGCCTTGCTCTCTGAGGTGTTCGGGGCAGAATATTTCTCGGGATGGGTACCACTCCTTATATTGTTTCTCAGGTCCAACGTGTCCTCTATTTGCCTCTTGTCCCCCCACCGATCAGGTAGCCTAGCCTTTCCAATCTGGCTCTGGACGCGGCCGTGAGGTTGAGCCTTTCGACTTGACTTATTTTGTGGGCCTGTAGCACCTCCTTCCTCAAGTTGAAGACCCAAAGTTGCATGACCCTCTCCGTCGAAGTTGTTGGATGCAGCCCAAAAGCTAGCTTGTATAATCCGTTCACGTTTAAGCTGAGACTAGAAGCTCCACCTTCAGCGCGAACTCGCTGGCTTCCGTAGTGCATTGGTTGCGTGTGCCTGCATGTTCATACTTGCGTTAGCAAGGGCAGAAAGCAGCCGCTGAAGGCGGAGCTTCTAGTCTCAGCTAACGGTGAACATGGTATATAGGTCCTTCACTGAGATTCAGAAATTACAAATGAACTCGGTATTCATCGACTCTGAAAACAGAGAGTTGCAGTTCCGAATAGACAAAGGCAGAGTAAGGCCGCTTAAAAGGTGATCTCAGGGTGCGAAATTGAGCAGCCGCTGAATAGTACCGTGTCTCTAAATGTACAACACGAGAAATACGTCATAAGGTTAAGATACGCAGTTAGCTTTTTGCCCATTAAAATTGTGTATTTCATAAATAAATATTCTTCACAATGAATGCGTCAGCGTTAGAGAATTAAATTATGTTCGGCGTGAAGAAAATGAAAATACCGGAACGCAAATATTTGAATGAACATGCCCTTTAAAAAGAAATCTCACTTGACAAAATAACAGGCTCTTAACCTGATAGTGTAAACAAGCGAACAATACACAAATATTGCAAGATACAAACACAAAACTTCAGCCAATAGAAGTTTAAGTGGTAACTCCAAAGTTCACTCTTGAGCAGCTGGCGGGAAAGGTCACTGCTCGTGAATAAAATGGCGCCCACATGGAGGAAGTTCACCTTCTCAAGAGTATAGTTTCGGAAACAGCTTCAACAGTATTGATAAAAATTATTTTTGTAAAGAAAAACAGTCTTCTTAGATTTTTACTTTTGCGGTTGTTTCTAATTTTATTTTTTACTTGTCTTGGGTATATATAATTTTTTACTTTTTACTGCTGACCGAAGAACAAAGGCTCATTACAGGCATCGCGTCTTTCTCGCTGACCCCCCCCCCCTCTCCCCTCCCCGTTTTCCTTCCGAATGCTACGAAAAAAAAGTTGCGTGACGATCACACGACGTGATGCGTTTAGGCAGCTACAGCTGTGCTGCTTATTCGACAATATGATGATGACGACCGATTGACACTGCGCCGATCGCGTGTCATACGGTGATCTGACATTGAAAATACCTTGCGTTTATTTAGCATGATACGCTGTTGACGAATAAATTGTTTTTAAGTCGCGATGTGTTTTCTCTACAAATTTAGCGAGGAAACTGAATACGTACGTAAGTGTCGTGACGTCAAAGTTTCTGCTAAATTGAGCGGGAAACTTGAATTTGTCTGCAGGTCTCATGACGCCAGGTCAGGTGACATCCATTTCCCCACCAAATTTGGCGGGGAAACTGAATCGCGACGCCGGTTACGTGATTTAAATTTTGCCGCTAAATTTAGCGGGGAAACTGAATTTGTGCATAGGTCACATGACGTAAATTCTTCCACTATATTCAGTGGGAAGCCTCAACTTGTCTGTAGGTCCCATGAAATCAGGTCACGTGACATCACTTTTCCCGCCAGATTTAGCGGGGAAACTAAATTAGTCCATAGGTCATGTGACGTCACATTTTCGGCTAAGTTTAGGGGGAACTGAATTTGTAAACAGGTCATGTGACGCTAATTTTTCCACGAAATTTAGCGGGGAACCTACATTTTACTGCAGGTCCCGTGACGTCAATTTTACCGCCAAATTTAGCGTAAAACTGCATTGGTGCGTGGGCTACGTGACATCAATTTTTCGCTAGATTTAGCTGGGAAACTGGATTCGTCTGTAGGTCCTGTGACGTCAGGTCACGAGACATCAATTTGCCCGCCAAATTTAGCCGGGAAACTGAATTGGGGAAAATGACACAAACGTCAGTTTCCGCTCATTTTAGCGTGGAAACTGATGGCGTTGTCTGTCACGCCGTCGCGAAATCGGTGAATGGGCCACTAAGAGCTGTCGCTGTAAAAAATAAAAAAATTAAGCTGGGCAAAGCACAAACGTCATTTCTCTCCCTTGTCCTTTGAAGCGGTTTTGCTCAATTCACAAAACACCATCGAGTATGCGAGAACTGCTTAGTCGAATACAAAATGTCAACTCTGTTCGTTCTTCGTTCTGTGTGTTTTTTAGCTTACGGAAGCCAATTTTGGTTTAAAACTTTGTTACGATAGCTGTTTGTGAAATACTCGTGGTTTGGTGCCGTCGACCGCGCTCCCTATCGACCGGGGCAATTTTCGGCACTCCGCCAAAACATTCCACGGGCCGCTGATAACAATATAACAAGCAAGCAAGACAACATGCATGGTCATTCGTGGGAGCAAGATAACATGCACGGTCAGTAAAACAGTTTCCGACGGGCAGTCTGGAAGCGCACTGGGACAGGTGCCCATGTGACCAAGACTTAGCACGAACAACAATTTTCGTGACATACGCAGATAAAACTGCCTTAGGATATTACAATGCATACTGTATCAGAAAGCAAGGAAAGAGCAAGTGCGTCAGTGCCCATTCAATGTACCTGACAGATACCGGGTATTATAATCTAAACGAACAGCCAGGAAAATGGTATTAAATTAGTGTGTGCTTGTTTCAATAAACCTTCGTTTGAGAGTGTACTTCGTCTTGTCTGCTTAATTGTCCCTGTTTATTCGGCGCTTTTCGTTTAGCTCGTGGGACTAATCGTACCGAAGTGACGTGCGAAATTACGCTCTCTTATTACGCAGACAGCAGAAATGCTATCTACTTAATACACACTCATTGGTTCCCAAACACTATTGGGCAGGGAATCGAACTATAGGGGGCGCTTTATCGAGCTTGTTCTCCCTACAGCCCGGTGTTTACAAACAGAGCATAATACAGAAATTTAAGCTCGTCTAGCACGTTCTGGGCACGAGCGCTTAGCTCTGATCAGTGCTTTGGTGGCAATATACTGTTAGCAAGTCTTGTGTATTTGGTGAACATTTGGGGTGAAAAACACGCTATTTACACAAATTACCATAAATTTACACGTTGATGTAACTGGATAATTCGTTCAAAAACCATTCGAGGTTGTAAAAAACGTGTTTTGGTTCGGTCACACACGCATTACCGTGTATCCGAGCTCGAAAACACGCATCCCCTCCGACGACGACCGCAGCATTGCCGGCTATCGAAGCACCGGAATGCTTGGGGACACACCTATAGAAAGGACCGTGGAGACAAATGCCGCGGAAAGAAACATGTCTCGGAGACAGATATGCACTAAAAGCAATTACGACATGTCGCGGGACGGGGCGAACCCCGCGCTTAACGTCCCCACCGTCCACGCTGCCATTGATTCTGTCGATGGCAATGCAGCTTCCTCATGTCGCCCATGTTTGTATTTATTTTAGAGCGTCTTGAATATAGTTTCTTACACACCACAAATATAGTTATGGGTCTAATTACTCGTTTTAAACGGTTAAAATGGAGATAAAAGCGTGTCCTCAATCTGAACACGTGACATTGCAGTTGGTTTTGTTTTGGCTTCAACCTTCAACTGCAAGCGAAACGGCCGTGTAACACCAGGAAGGGGGCGAAGGTGCCGCTTCCCATGCACACTCCTCGGAATTTACGGCGCTCCGTGGTGGCCGCCGTGTTGCTGCATTTGTAGGTCATTTTTAAGTTAGAGCTGACAGAGAAAACCTGGCCACGGCGCAACGCCGATGTACGCTGGAAGCTAGAGCCGGTTTGCTTTCGTTGTTTTTGTGTGACCGGAGAAAATCTGGCAACAACGCATGGCGCCGCTATTGTTTCGGTCTGAGGGGACCCGAGACGCGAGCACATAGCGAAGACGTGACCGGAGGCGTGCCCCTGTGATGTTCCCGCAAGACGGAAAGTATCATTCGTAGTCGTCGTGTGTGCTTTGAAAGCGAAGGGTCCACGAGTGCGCTACCACAAGCCAAGGTTCACGACAGCGCTGTGTTGACATCGGCGATCGCGTTCTGTTTGGGGCAACACGGCGACGCGACAAAGAGCCGAAACGCTCGTGGTGTGTGGTGCGGTGCTTGGCGGTAGAAACTTACACTAACACGGAGCTCAAATTGGTTATTGTGGGGTTGAGGTTCAACAGGTTCAGTCCCGTCGTCGCCAGTTGATCCGGTCCAGCTGGTCCGGGAGGACGCAGCGAGCGTTTTTAAAAGTAAATCTTCCTTCGTTCCGTTTCAAAATGTGGAAGATTCCCGACGCATACCGTGAGTAAAAAGCTGCGGAAGTTTTCAACAAAATTACGTCGTTTTAATTGAACAATAGACTCCGGATTGTTGTCCTAAATCTGCCGTTTTTATGCTTCGTGTTGGACTGCGTTTGCAAAGCGACGTGTTTGCACAGCGACGCACACTACTTGAGTAGATGATTCGGTCCTGCAAACGACCGGTTATGCAAAATTTCAGCGAAACTTAAGTCACCACCGATATTTTCCTGTAAATCTCGTGTGGGTTTGTTTGCACTCATCATGCGGTGTGAACAAATTAGGGCAAGACTTCCTACCTGCCCACAGATGCATGAAGTGAAGTGAGACCATTTTTTACGTAGTGAACATGGTGCTTTTTCTTTATTTTGGGAAGAGGCGTTGGTGCATTTATTATGGTACAATCACTTGAGAGTTGAGAAATTGAGGAGAGCGAGCAAGCTTTCCCAACTTTGTCTCTTTTCTTGCTGGCACTGCCCCTAGTTTCAAGTTTCAGTTTTAGTAGGCATACCTACTAGCAGGTACAAACTGCTCCAAAGCAGGTAAAAGACAGGGGAAGTCAGGACGGTGCGGACTCCGTGTTTTGCGCTTTTCGCAAGGTGACTGGGTAAATGCTTTTGCGAGATATGCGGAATATGCAAACGATTTTGTTATGCCCGTCGTTTGCGTCTCCAGCAAAACGAATAAGATGGTCTACAAAGGCACAATCACAAGCCAAGATTTACGGTAACAGTGCGTTTGCTTCGGTGGTCCGTGTAGTTGTATTATACCCTGCTCTCTGCAACACCGTGTCATGACGAAGAGCTGGAACGGTCACGGTTTGTGCTGGGCTACCGGTTGACAGAAACCCGCATCGCCCGCATCGGCACCGAGTGCACTTGAGCTGTTGATGCTCAAGCCTTTCATCCGCGGCTTGTCGCCAGCTGATCCTGCTGCTCGACGGTGAGGAAGTGGTGAGAGTGACCTCTGAAGTAAATGTAAGTCCTCGTTTGTCCAGTTATCCGGTGTCAAAGTGTGGAAGATGTCCAACGCGTACTGAGGGCGGGAACTACGAGCGTTTTGCCTTGCTTTTATAACCGAAACCAGAGCAGCAAGATAACTGCCTTGCGTACTCCAAAATGACGGAAGCAACAAGTTTCGACAGGTCGAGTACCTCACCGCAGATGTAGGCGAGACGGTGCCCACTGTTTAAACGCTTGCAGTATCCACGAGTGGTACCAGGAAAACGACGTCAACAGTGAAGGAGCTCGCGACTCAGCATAATGCAGTGCCACGGGCCCGTGAATTTTAATGTTCGGGGTAATGGCGGTGTAAAAAAAATAGTAAAAAAAAAACGCATCAGCGCCACATTAGTGATGACGAATAACACCGGTCACAAACTCCGAAGCCCCACCGCTCCACTCGACACCGACACAACATACGACAACAAACTGCATCAAAACGCCCCAACAAGTGAAGGCGTCTGCTCCCGTACGCGTACTGCAACTAGCGGAAGTGAAGTGTTGGGCGGATGCCCTTCACAAGAATATATAAAGAATGCTTTACGCAAGTATAATTTTCATTGATTATTGAATACATGATGATAAAATCCCAATACTTTGTTTTGCTATCTGATTCAACCTAGTCGGACTGCTCATAACACTGGTCGAGCATGAAAATAACAAAAATTTGAACTTTTGTAATGGCTGGTTTAATATTTATTATTAATACATTGTTGTTTTTTGCAACGAACTAACATTATAGATTTTGCCTCCATAGTTTTTGAATGCAAACAGTTCTTACGTACGGCTGTCCATTGTGCCGTGTTTTGTGTCTTCTTCTATAAATCTGTAACGGTCAGCGACCAAAGAGCTCACCCGCACATGTCAAGCTTATATACGCACGCAGGGACAAAAGGATGTTAGTAAGAAGTGTCGGGCGCAGTGTCGTTGCGGTGTTTGTGTTTGTGTCGGCGTTGTGTAATACGTGGTACTCGTATTGTCTGCAATGTCTGTAGGGTTGCTGTCTACTCGTGATCGTTCTCAGCGTATTCACTGGCTGCTAGAAAACGGCTGCTAGAAATCTCAATAGTTTGCTCGAGCTTTTTTTATCCATGTAAGTTCGGTATTCGTTTTTTTATCTAGTGGTTCAGTCGTAGCTATCGACGCCACCGACCGACGACGACGCACGTAAGTACCTTTGCACGTAGCTACGTCCGCCGCTTGGAGACTGTTTACTGTGTATAAAAGACATCGAACGAAAACAAACGCGTCCTGTGTGCTTTCAATTCGGCTGAAAAGGCGCGCGGCTCGCTGGGCTCGTCTCTTGCCTGTTCTCGGCTGCTGGCCGCCATGTTTTATGAGCGCGCTAAGCCAACACGCTCGAACCGTGTTTGCGGAAGGCAGACACGGTGTAGCGTGTTAGGTTTACACGGCACATCGTGTGTAGACGAATAACACACATGGCTCCGTGTAAAACGAACACGTCTTGACGTGTCCGCTATGGGACAACGATTTACACGACTGGGCGTGTTAGTTTTGCTAACAGTGTAGGAGCGGCCTTCGAATCGTCATGTTCGATTTCTGGTATCAAAAATAAACAAGAAAATACGGTTTATTTTCCCCACGGCTGAAGCGAACCGCTAAAGGTGTGATTGTTCGATCTCCTCTCCAGTAGAATTTTCGCTCAGGTGAGTTACACGGTTTAATACGAAACGCCTAAGCGGACTTCATGGTGACGCTTGCCCCTTTACCACGTTCATTCAGTCCATTTGCTCCAAAATGTAACCTCAGCGGCTCCGACGACACACCTCACCTTTCGCTGTGTTTCACCTTACGGGTTGCGTAAGTGTTTACAATGTTTGATCCCCGGGATTACCTGGTTTCACGTGACGTTTTACCGACCCGAATTATCACCGGACACCATGTTGATGAACCTTCGTCGTGCCTTTCTATGCATGAGGACAATGTTTTTGAGCTCGGTTGAGTTTTTTGCGTCATAATCAACCGCGTCTGCCGGAGTAGTCGGCGACACAGGGAAGCATCGCCTGGCAGTTAATTTGTAGACATACCCGTCAATATTCGAACTTAAGACGAGCCTCGGCCTTCGAGAAGACGACACGTCCGCGGCCATAAGACACTGGTAGACGCTGTCGGGTCAAATCCGAGATGGAGCAAATCAGAATAGGCTTGGATTTATACAACGCAAATACGTATTCGATTATACCTACTGAGTGTTGTCGTCGACGGGGCCACTCGCCATGCCTCAGAGCTTCACCAGCACCAAAAATGAAGGCAATAACTAAGCATCTGTGTGTAAACAAATGGCGATAATGGTTGACTCTGCTCATCAAACACGGCGAAACGCAGATTGGCGAAAGTAGACAAGCGTTTTGTGGAACAGCCCTGTTAAATATTTATTGAGGAATTGCTGCTGCAGGCATTGTGCTTTCGGCTTTAAAATATGACATCAGGTCGGGCGAGCGCGAGCGAGAGGAAAATGTCGGCCCAAGAAAACTGTCTTTTCTTTAAGCTGATAGTCGTGTATTTCGTCAAACGACCTCAGCGCCACCAAGAAAATCGTCAAACTAAAGGTGCGCTTCAAAGGCGCAACAACCCCTACTCTGTAAAACACAAGTATGGGAAAAAACGGATAAAGACTAGCAGTTTATACTTGTCAGCAAAATTATCTGATCGTCGTCTGTTTTTTTTTCTTTCATAGTTTTAGTTAAAAACATAGTATTTTCGTGTTTTTTTTTCTTCCTGTACAATGTCTAAATTTCTGTTGCCCAGCCTTATAGAAAAACAGTTTCTGTTCTTCAAAATAACAAAGTTTAAAAAAAAAGAAAAAGCGAGCTTCTGTTCTAGAAGTTTGTGAAAA
Organism: Ixodes ricinus; assembly: GCA_037355805.1. NCBI lineage: Eukaryota > Metazoa > Arthropoda > Arachnida > Ixodida > Ixodidae > Ixodes > Ixodes ricinus. Next base: position 7,993 of record JAZHYW010022764.1, on the reverse strand, counting down.
GACAGTTTCTGTTCTTAGAAATAATAATTTCGTAAAAAAAAAGAGCTGGTTTTTGTTTAAGAAGTTAGAAAGAAAAGCTGTTTTTTGTTGAAGTTAGTAAAAAATCAATATTTTTTTTTCATGATGCGAAAAACGTTTTACAGCGAACTGTGTCGCCGGCATTAACATATCTATTCATGATCCAAATAAACACAAACGCAAGGAAATACGATACAATGAACTCACAAACACAAAGAGAACAACACACAAAAAACAGCAACACGAGAGCCAAACCCGTCATCACCCTCTGAGCATACCACGTTGACCCGGTCGCCATGTATGGCGGCCTTATCTTTTCATTCAACTTGGCCGGTGACTGCGACGTTTGTAGCAAAAACACGTAGAGGCTGACCAAATATTACACCTACTTAATATTTATTTTTGAAATTTCCACAATGAATAGCTTATATCTCTTACTCCAGCACCTCCATTAAAGCCACAGTAGATTAATTAACTAAAACACATCATATAAATTTTGCAATTAATTTGGCGATTTATGTAAAAATGCACAATTGAATCGGATTTATATTAGAGGCTGCAGAAAGTATCAAAATTCAGTTTATTATTCCATTTGCGTGACGATTATCGTCCCATCTATCGTCCTCCAAGCTCAAAAACACACAGGGAAGAGACGGCCTTCATGTAACCGCCATACCCTCTTTTTATAAAAAAATATGTTCGATTTAAAATGAAACTTTATGCCCGTATATTGCGCGTAGATAAAACGCACTTACGGAGAATGGCGATGGGCTACGAATAAACCACAAAAGAAAAATCATTCTCATATTTTTGTATGTGTGGAACTGCATACTCGTCTATCAATCCATTGTAAACCGCGAACGCTAAATTTTTCGTCATGTGAGCCCTCCTTTTTATTTTGACAAAATCGGGGTCTGTGCATTCCCATTACTTATGCAACTCATCTCCACTCCTTTGAAATTTGAAAATATCAAGAAAGGTTGGCGTTTGAAACATTGGGGTAGTTCATACGGTTCTACCGCCTCTGCCGCCGCGAACACGGAGGAGATCTCGTCCTTCTCTCACGCGCCACCAGGGCTGCGCGTAAGTTGATGAAATGAAGGAACGGGAGCAACCTCCTTACCTCCGTTGGCGACAAGGAGCAAAATACGTTTTTCCTCCTTTTCTCCTCCGCCTTGTTTTTTAGAGAGTAGTGGTAGTTGTTGTTTATGTTGTAGATTGCGTTGTAGGGCCTAAGGTGTCTTTTCGTCGACGTTGTCAAATACTTGAAAGAGATAGGCCGCGGCCCACGGGAGTCGAACCTGGGTACGCTGCGTGCTAAGCCGCGCGTTACCACAGAACTACGCCACGGCGTTAACAACGAGCATTATACCCAGGATTTTTGTACTACCCGATGCCCACTGCACGCGCTCTCTGAGAAAAATATAGCAGATACCGAAATGCCGTCGTAGCACACTCAACGTTAATAGCTCGTGCAGGGACACACGCTTTCAGGTGGTCCGGATAAAAATAGAAACAAATGCGTTCTGAACAAAACGGTCAAACCCTGATGCCCAATGACTTCGCCATGATGTGTCACAGCTATCGTAGGTGACTGTACTCTAGATTGACACACGCCTGTTCAATTTCTATGTTTCACCGGTTCGAATGAAATGCGAACAGCAGAGCGCATGGCCGTCGACACATACTTGCTCTTCCTAGAGGCTCTGGAAATCGATAAAACTGTGGGGTGGAAAGTAAGGCGCTGCGAGGGTAAGTGTCGCTACTCGGGTGCTTGACCCTCGAGCAGCGCAACCCGAAGCTTCTACGATGCGCCGGTGATGCGCTTGAAGAAAATAAAAATAAAATATTTGCTTTTGTTTGATTCGAAGTTCCATATCACAGCCACTTTTGTTGGCTTGACACGAGCCACGCGAGGAAGCTCGCCGCTCGCAGCAGGAGCTGAGCAGGAGCAAGCAGCTGGCGCGAGCGCGCCTTGCGCGCGTCCGTGGAGCATGACCGCAGCGCCACGCCCTCCAGTCTTGTGCAGTTTTACTTTTTTTCAATTTGAAATTTTGTTTGCGCATGTTTTAATACGCACTATTTTGCAGAGAGACATGCGCTCTCTGACCTTTCGCAAGGACATCTACGTGGTTCTGATAACTAACGTCACCCAACCAACACGGCTCCACCATGCGTCACCTCGCATTTTGTTCGTTTTTCTTGCGTAGGTCCGCGCGCGGTGCCCGTCTGCTGTCAATCTCTCCTGTTTTTTGACTCGCAGATTTGGCGGTCCCACACGAATGAACATCGTGGACGTGATTGTCGATGGGGTCACGAAGCGGGTGACAATTCCACAGGTATATGCTGCCCATCATTGGTGGTTCGAGAAATAGAACCACCATAATGGCCGTACCTCGGTGTTATCGAAACACCTCGCAACGCTTTCCACGAAGTTCGTAGCCTTGCCACCGCAGCAATCGACGGTAATCGCGGCGAGAGTAAGAAGATCGTCGTCTCGCTCTCAGAAGAACTGAGGAATTAATCGAGTGCAGCTGCGAGGCGTGTTCGTCTTCGCAAGGTCGCCACCTCGATAGACTGCGCGTCTGCTATTCCCGCCATCTCCTCGATTCCCGCTCCTGGCCGCAATGCCTGATGGGACTGCACCCCGGCGCACCGTCGATTTTCTTGGTGCGCGTTGGGGCAACGAAAAGCTGCACCGGGCGGGTGCGCTCCGTTCATCGAGGACGTCCGGTGCGCACCGGTGCACTTGATCGAAGACAATGGGGCGAACCTCACTGCCCCGGTGCGCACTGATGCGGGAGATCGAGGATGCTAATAGTAAAAGTATGCTTAAAACACCTCTAGTGTACTCGAGATTATGTCCATTGTGCGGAATGCTAGCTATATTTTGTTTTCATGTGTCGGTAGTGCGCTGGATATCCTGACTTATCCAAGTACCGCCATCCTTTGATCGTGCTGCGGGCGCTCTTATTGGATGCCGTCGACGCGTCACTATTTGCTCATGACGCATTTCGCATACAGATGCTCACGCTCTTATTGGTCTGCTCTGACTGCCGGTGAAGCGCCGCCGTTGGCGAGCACGCTCCTATTGATCTATTGTAGATTCCGGCGCCACGCCGCCGCGACAAACCAGATTGGCGTCGACGCTTCGCCATTTTTGACTCAAGTGCATCCAAGCATGCACCAGCTTGACGGCTCTTTATAAAATCCATCCAGCGTATTATGTGTCGGGTGTGCGAAGCGCGCATATATAAGTTGTCGTGCATCTCTTCTGTCCGACCGGTCAGGTAGGTGCATGACTTTTGCAGCAAAGTACGGCGGAAAAAGTTGATCAATGTCCAGTGCAATAATAAAACTGCGTAAATAACAAACATATTATATGCATAGGAAGCAGGAATACCGGGTGCTTCTGCGCGCATATGGTACAAATAATAAACCAATGAACTGAATGTATTAAAACTTTGTCTCACTAAGGTGGATTTACGTGGCTCATTTTTCATACTTATATGCTATGAGTGTTGCCTTAAAAAAAAAAAAAAACATTCAACCTCTTAAAAGTGAGCTGTATTTTCTTATGCTCAAAGAGGAAAAAGGAAGAACCACCTGATTGACGTTGCTAGTCACATGGCACAACACGAGGTCGGATTAGCTAATCACGTTTCGTGTATTCATCTCAAAAAAGCCTTTTTGCATTTTTTTGCTCCATGCTTGCAATTTGTACGTAGCAGGATCAAGGAAACGGCTATTCTATTTTTACTCTTTCTGCATAAGGAAAGAAGTATATTTTTCTATTGTTTTATTTTCTCAAGTCATGCGCCATCTACAAGACACCTTTGTGAAAATATTTTTTTGTTCTCATAATGCTTTTAATTGTAAATATAACAATAATATTTATTTCATGTCGAGAAATTTTTATGCAATCAGGCACACAAAAACATATTCGGTATGTTCGTAGGACCAGACCTAGCGTACTTAAAAAATGATCTTGCAAAAAACACGTAATTTAATTGTCAGTTTTTATTACATTCAGTTCGTCCATCTTGTTAATATCCGAGGTGTAAAAGCAAGCAATGCAAACGCTCACAAAGATGTTGATTTTATGATCGTCCTTTCTTTTCTAGACTTAAACTCCGGATATTTATTGAATTCAGCCCTTCATGTCTTTGAGGAAGTAAAATAAGTCCAAGATCACTGTATCCAAATTCACCGCATTAACAACAACATCGCTGGACGATATATATATTTTTTTTAGTTATTGATGGTCTCGTGTTAGAGGAACGTCCCTCCAGACACCAGAACGGCCGATCCTATCATGTACGTGCTCCTCGGGCCGCACATAAAAACAATAGTTTCAGCCATTTCCAGCGGTTTCGCAATCCGCCCCATTGGAATCTCCTTAATTATGGCTTCTCTGGTGGCGTTGGGGGTACCCTGTGTCATGGGTGTGTCCGTGAAACCAGGGAGGATTGTGTTGACGCGAATTCCCTGGAGTGCAACTTCGAGCGCCACAGATTTCGTGAAGGAGATGACGGCGCCTTTCGAAGCTGAGTAGGCAGCCAGGATCCTGCGACCGCCCTTGCCAGAAACGCTGGCAATGTTTAAAATGGTCCGGCCTGTGGCGTTCTCATTCTTCAGCATCGTTTTCACAGCCGCTTGAGTGATGAGGTAAGTGCCCTGTAATTAATGAATAATGCGTTAGTTGTTTTACGACTTGTAACATGCAAAATAATAGATAGCTCGTTTCACATCAAGTACGAGCAAATGCTAAGCTACAAACATGAGCACGGTGGCCTAAACTATGCTTCACCTTCACGAAGGAGCATGCTCGCTATAGGCGCGCTGAAACTCCGGAGTTCGCTATCGTAGCTGCTGCTGCGCTCAGAGTTAACATAAAACGGAGTATGTCGTCGGTAAATGGCTCGTTCGTGCTCTCTACTAAAGGTTCCCAGCACGAGCATCAGTTAAAATCATATTATGTTTTAGTTTACATACACTGAAAGTGTAGCTAATTAACACCTATGAAAAAAACGTCTCAAGAAGGAATTCCTCGTTCAGCAGTCGCTGTTCGTAAAACATGAACGAGTACTTAAAAAACTACGGAGTAGTCTTTTAACAAAATATGAAGAAAAAACCCTGCACTGATGCTTTTTTGCAGCGAAGCTGTCTATGGCTAGGTTCTGGCTGATCGTCTCCGGCGACAGACCGAGCCTAGACCAACAATTTTCAAACGCAACGATGTATGCCCCACTTTATACTTCTCTCCACCGCCGCCGCTTCTTTCCCGAGTCGTGTATACTCCTCGCTACTCGCGGCGTCTCACTCCCCCTGACATTGCGCAATGCCGAACCCTCTTCGGCGGCCACTTGTGCGGCGCACTAAAGCCTGCGCTGTGATTGGCGTGGCAGCGCTACAATAAGTCATTATCTCTAGCAGAGCGCCAGCTTCACTGGTCTTTCCTCTTCAAGGTGTGGAAGGGATCTCAACTTTTTAATAAATTACCACTGTTACTATTTAGTTAGTGTACAAATTCAGGTTTTTAGGAAGGGGGAAACCTCCGATTATTATTATTATTAACCACCCAATAATATCGAAACTTGCTCTTTTCAAGTTTTTAAATATTAGTTTGGTGGGCTAGACAAACGAAAGCGCTCCGGCGATTCGAGTCTACAGACGCAGCGTAATCTCTATGGAGTACCAGCGCCATCTTCCACTCCAGAACTAAGCGAGGAAAGGATGAAAACGAAAATGGGCTATCGTAGCATGTTTTTGCATTGTTTTACAATCTTTACAATTTTACAATGCCAAATAAGGTAACGCTAGTGATAATTGTTTTTAAATATTTTTTGCCTGCGTTGTTTTATTTGAAAGCCAAATTTCAAATAATTAACTTGGCCTTTGGTGCTATGTTGATGCTGCCAGCTTACACATTGTAATAATGACACATAGGGCTATCAAGTGTTGGGCCACTCTCGACCGCTGGTAGAAGCGAGCAATCGCCACACATTCCCATCTAGCCCACCTTACTATTAGACTCAAACCAAACCTCCAGATATTTTCTCGCAATATGCCATGACCTAACGCAGCTTTGCCTCCAATACAAGGCTTCCAAAACGCAACCTTAATAAACTTATTGTCAAAACGCACCTAGTGTTGCCTCTAAAAGTCGATATCGCATTAATGCACAAAATGCTATTAAACTAAATCCTCAATTCCAAACTTTCGTCTGTCCGTCCGTTCGCTCCCGCTAAATTTAGCGGGAAAAGGTAATTGGTGTATGCATAAGGGGTAGGTAGCTTGACCTATACACCTATTACGTTTCACCGCTAAATTTAGCGGACACATTTTACGTAACGTAACCTCGCGTCATGTGATATATCCGTATATATATATGTCACGTGACACATATGAATCCACCTTCCCCACTAAGTCTTGCGGGGAGTTTTATGACACGTGTCTTGACGTCACGTATCCTGTCCACCAATTCACTTTCCCAGTTAATTTTAAAGGGAAATTTAATGTCACGTGTCCTGACATCATGAAACCTTTGCACCAACTAACTTTAGCCGCTAAATTTAGCCGAACATTTACTTCACGTGACCTGGTGTTACTTACCTATACAACAATTCAGTTTCCCCGCTATATTTGGCGAGGAAATCAAGTTACCTGAACTATGCATGTTTAGTTTTCGCTTTAAATGTTGCGGAGAAATTATCGTCATGCGCCCTAACTACGTGTGACACACACATCAATACGATTTCCTCATTAAATCTAGTTGAAAAATTGGCGTCGACGAACCTATTCGCGGCGATAGGTTTTGTGTCTTCATTTAAGAAGCCCTGACACAACCCAGTGGGTACTACCTCGACGCCGCCGCTGCTTCTAAGAGCTGAATGGGTCTTCATTCAGGCTCGCTGTCCCATGCTACTAACATTTCATTTTGCCTCTTTTAAAGCGGTATCTTTACGGGTGACACTTTGCAGGAATGTCGAGCCCGTGGGCTGTTGTCGCCGCTGTAGAAAAACCCTTCTCTCCCCTCTTGACCCGCGCGAGGAGACCGAAGGGGGCAGCGGTGGAGTCCCGCCAAGAATAGCGCTGACGATGGCAAAATCTCTCTGTCGTGCTGCTGAAACACTCTTTTTTCCCTAAACCACTCCTCGCGTTATGCGAAATCCAACTTTGCAGTATACAGTTTTGACGAGCATTGTTGGTTTTACAAGCTTCAACCGTGATTACCCAATTACTTCAGAAGTCACTATTATACTTAACCACGTCGCACCTCCATCCTCAGCTGCGTGACGGCACCATTCCACCCGCATTTCACGACCACGCTACCGCCACCGCATTTGTTTCCTTTTCCTTATATCACTCCTTTTTGTTTTGCATTTGTCGTGTACAATTACTATTTCTTCGTCTGGCATGTGTTGATCCCAGGAATTAGTGATGCTAATTGGAGTGCTATTTCTTTCTTTGTCCTCAAAAAAGCGCAGCGGGGAAAAACGCTCGACGGTTAGTCTCACGAACGTTTGAAATTTACGCGTATACAGCTACCCATCCTTTTGATTGTTAAAAAAAGATGCCTCAAGTCCCACTTCTCGTTGGAGCGCAACCAACAGCACCATTGTTATCTTGGTTTCCATTGTCATCAGATAAAATACTGGCTTGCTACTTCAATTTTTGCTTCTTTAAAGACAATATGCAAAGGAAAGACATTTTTTTAAAGAGCCTGGATGGAAAAATGATGCCCTAAAACAAACTTACAACAATAAATGAAAAGTGTTGAGAGCTATAGTTACCCGGCGCGAGACAAGCTTTTTTGCAGCGAAGGTGTGACGGTCTGTGCCAGCTCCGCGTGAAGGAGAGCGTCGATTGATTGAGCTGAGCGCCTGGGTGAAAACGCGTCGGTCTGGTACATCACTGCTCAATCTTTGGCAGGTTCTGCTCGTGCTGGTGGTGGCAGTGATAGTCCGCGTTT
>JAZHYW010022760.1:0-20841 GCA_037355805.1 Ixodes ricinus | reverse complement strand
ACAACACCCAATCAGCGGAGAGAAGGAAAAGAACGCCTAGACACGGGGAGGGGAGGGGGAGGGGCACTAACTACATACATGACATTTCAGAAGGAGAACCACAACCAGAAAATATAATGAGGGCACCCACGGAGACACCAGAACGGACAAACAACAGAGAAAGATCAGAAACAAGACAAGAAAAGAAGATTACAGAAAAGAAGAAAAGAACAAGAAATAAGAAGATTGTACAAACCACTAAGAAGATGGACCAACGAGAATACACTGTTAGACGAGAAGGAAGAGGGGGAACGCAATTAATAACAAAAACGCCGCTGATCAAACCGGGCCCGGTCCCCTGGCGGTGGTCTCGCTAAGAGTTAGATCATTCTTAAAACTGAAATTTTCAAATTTCGTTCGGAAATGGGTCAAGCATGACGTGTAATAACCGTAATTCATAATCGCACGCTTGTATTTTGAACGATTGGCTATATTTTTCGTTCCAAACGGTGCACTCGAGCGAGCGCTCGAAGAGAAGCGAACGGAGGGCGCGATGCGTCATGGGATATCCGGCGCAAACAAAAACAGAAAGAAAAGTTTCCCCGCATTCGTGACGTAGCAAGGCTGGCGGGATTATGAGCTTTGCCCTTGGTGGCGTTGTCAGCGTTGTGGTGGTGTCAATAGCGTCAGCGCGTTACAACCGAGCCGTTCGAAGTGCCCGTGGGGTGACGAGCGTGTGGCTGGCCCAAGAAGCACGTTGCTTCCACAGCACTGTCAGCTTAGGGCTGAACGGGGTGGGGAAAGCAACTTTGTCCGAGTTTTGAGCGACTGGCTAATCTTCTAGGGGGAGAATGGCTGCATCCGGCTGCACAAACGAGGGTCCGAGAAAGAGGAGAGTCCACCCTTTCCGTCTTCTTGGACTGTTTGGTTCAATGCGCGATTTGTGAGTTGAGGAGGAAAGCTAAGAAGGAAATGTTGAAATGCCAAAGAGCGGCGTTGCGCCAGAGGAATCTGCTACGTCACGACTACGTAGCAGATTCCACAACGTTGCTAGACTACCTCCCAAATAGGCTCCGCATGCATCCACCAGGTGCACATTGGAAGATCGTTTATTTAGCTTTAAAATTAGTTTTCTTGTGCCTTTCAACGGAAGACTGGTGTTTTTGAGGTTAGGGTGCAACATGCAACACATTCAAGCTAGAAAATGAGCGCTGAAATTTCGTTTCCCTACCCCTTTAAATTATCTTTTGGTCTTTACCACTTTTATTTATTTTCAATTGGATTAAGTCTGCAATGCTAACGCTGGAGCAGACCGAGGCACATTATTTTTCAATCTTTTTCTATTGCCTCAACTCAAATCTCTCTCTTTCTGCAAATTTTACACAAAAAAAATGCATTACCTGTGAGTAACGCTGCACGAAGTCAGTAGCGCGATAGGTTAAAGGGGTACTCCGGCGATATTTTCATGGTCGTTGATTTGCTTCAAAATTGGCTCAACCCACATATAGACATGGCTCTACGAGTTCCCCAAGTATTGTGTGAAAAGAAAAAAATTCGCGAAGTTATTGAATTTTTGAATTTCGTTTTCATCGTGTTTCTCAAACTGGGAGCCCCTACTGGCAACATTGAAGTGTGACGACAGAAATGGTGCAAAGGGGCAAAAAGGAGCAGTAAGCCATGTTCCTAACTGATTACAAGACGTTTGATGGTGGGAAAAGACTGTTTGGTAACTGATTCACTGAGAAGCACGCAAAAAACACTTGAGCTACATGCACGACCTGAAAGTCTTTACCATGTGTGACGTCACACCACTGAGAGCGCGCGAAAATTTGAATGCTGGTTTCGGCATCAACTTTATTTGCGGTTTTCTCAATTGCTATTTTGAATTTGGAGAAAATAAATAGCATACCGTGACGACTGAAGCCCGGGTAGTCAGAAAATGCAATTTGTTTAGGCAGCTCAAAAAACGGCCGGAGCACCCCTTTAAAGGGAGACTCAAGCGGTTTTTGGGGAAGCTACTTTTTGGTGCGATGGCGTTAAGGAAGTGTCAGTGAATGAGTATCTTCAGTTTTAAAAGGCAGAACCGCCTATTAATCACGCAGGAATAAAATACGTGCGGACTCTTTCCTGTACTTGCGAGGACCAATGAAATTATCGTATGTTTGAAAATTTTGGCGGCCTTTGTAAAGTTTCGCTAAAGAAACAATTTTCAGTTTATTTAAATATGTTGTGCATGATAATTTCACAAGACGTAAAGTAGTTCTAGTTTAGAATACGCGATACTGCAATTATCGTTTCACAAACAAGGGACTACGTTTTCTCCTTGCCGTCCTCCGCGGGGGTGAATTTCCCGTTCCCCCAGGATGCGCGGAAGCGCACGTATCTGCGCGCACATGGCGTCGGTGTTGATCATCGACGTGGACGGCGTGGTGAAAGCTCATCGTTCCGAAGCGCTATCCTTGACTGTGAATTTTCGTCGTGTGTCGTTATGATAACCCAGCACGTACTAGAAGGGAAGACCCACCTACTCGTGCGGCGATGCCGTGGCGGCACTCTCAAGACAGCAGAAACGCCCGTGCCGTCGTGTTTGTTTACTTCGACTACAGTGGTGCTTTCTAAGCATTTGTGTCCTCGAACATCGCCCGGATTTCTTATTTGGCGCATTTCATGCGTGTGCTCAAGTTCAAGGTATTACTGGCGCGTACCGTATAAAGGACGCGAAGTTTCACGCGTTTTCATCACCGGAGAAAAGTTATTAGTGTTAGCAATCCTGAACGCTCGCAACGTCTATCTGATCACGAAATCATATTTCTACGTTGCTATATCGCTGCTAAGATTACATTGTCTTTTATAATCGTAGAAAATGCGTGTGGCGATATTTGTACTATTGCAATGTCGTGTATAAAGTCGTGATCGTCCAAGACGGCGTACGGCATCTTTTTATTTTCTTTTTTTCATCCACTGTACCCTGCAAGCCTATCAAGAAAAATCAATAATAAAGCTTTAGGCTATAGAAAACTGTCTGTCTCTATTCTGTTACGGCATTGAGTAGCAGTGCGTCCCCTTTTAGAGGGGCCGCTGAAACAGCTGACGGCGACCCGCTGTGCTTGTAGTAATTTCAGGTGTGTACGCGCGGCGCAGAGCTGTCGTTCCGGTCGCTCCGGTTGCAACGGACGCAGTCGTAGGTACGCGCTCGTTGCACATGTCTGAACCAGCCTTCCCCCCGTCCTCCCGAGGCGAAAGTCAACGTGGCGACATCGTTTGACATCACGTAACAGAGGTAACGCTGCGATGTCAAACGTTGGTTTGGTTACGACTTGCCCCAACCGCAAATCGAAGAACGCCCGAAAAGGTCTGCGTTTCATCGTCCTCGGAACCCGAACAGGACTCCGAAGCGCTGCTATCGTCCACATCGCACGTCGGAGTGGCGTCATAGGAAATCATCCCCAGGTCGGCTGTCCGCCGAAGAATTTCAACCTCCAACGGCATCAGGTCCTCGAGCGTGGAGAACGCCACCATGATCGAAGCTCGAATGACAAAGAGGTTCGGCCGATGCGGCTACCTCGGGATCACTGCGCGACGGAACGTCGTCCAACGCCATTGGCCCGAGATACTTTTGATAAGCGTGCGAGGACCAATGAGAGTGGTTTCGTTTTCGGATGGATCCGAGGTTTGGCGGCCTTCAATTACATTTTATTAAAGAAATAATCACCGTATGACTATACTATTTGGTTTTTAGGGATACTTGGGGCGTCTAAATTCAGCTGTCATCATCAAAACACGAACTCAAAAACCACTTGAGTGTCCCTTTAAGAAACCGAATTTTGCGATCGATTTAAAAGCCTGGCCGCTACTTGAAACACGCTGTAGACATACGCGACAGGACCGCCACCCCGGGAGAGCCGGGGTGGCGGTCCCGTCGCATAGGCACTGTATACGGAATTCGCGTACCGCCGCCGATTCGCCATTTCCCACGTGGTCCGTCAACAACCCGAGTCCAGCCTGGTTCTTTCACGGGAGCGGGATTCCGCTCCCCGTTTATTGGTACATGAAACACAACGCTACAAAACACTTAATCTAAACTACAAATACACGCGACATTACACAAATATTTACAAACGCCCGTAAAGTCCGAGTTAAACACAAAGAAGGCCCCCAGGCCTCGTGTCCCGCGATTACCCTAGATCCGGTCGCACACACTTGCCTGTTTTCGGTGCCTTCCGGAGTACTAAGAGCCTTTTGCCTCCCGATCGATGGGCGAGGAGGTTTTTCCTCGCCTGCGCCCGGATGGATGGATGGATGAATCCGGCTGAGCCCTTTGGATCAGGGGTAGCTTACACCACCTAGCCATTTTGTCTTACCATTTAGGCTTAGAATATTTAAATGTTAAAACTATGAACAAAATGTAAGGGCGCAAACGAGCTGGTGTACATTGCACATGGTTGAAAAAAAACCGAGACTGCGGGTAAAGGTGTATCCACACGACGGACCGGGCCGCGGACCGATTGATCACGTGATGCGCGGCCCGCGGGCCGCCCGGCTGCAATGAGCATCCACACGGCGGACCAAAAGAGCAGACGACAGAGCGAAAGGGCCGGTCTAACCCTCGACCTCACAGCTCCACCAAACGCATGCAGCGAGCTGCTTTGAGGCTATTTGTAAGGAGCCAAGATGAGATTGAACAGAAAGAGACGTTTGGCCGCGGTGGCCCTGGCGTTGACTAATGAGGACGAGGAGGACTTGAGTGAACCGAAAAGGGCATGCTGGATGAAGCCCTGGATGTGCAGGAAAGATCTTGGTCTGCATATACTTCGTTTCAGCTTGGGTCCAGACGCAGCCGATACTACGAGCGCGAGCGTGTGGCCCTGAACAGCGCTTGCATCGCACGAGCGCGCGTGCTTGGCAGCAGGGTTGCCAGATAGCTGCTGGCTGATATAGCCAAATGGCTAGTCAGTGTAGCCCAAAAGTAGCCAAAAGCTAAATATTTGCATAGCCCAAAAGTAGCCAAAATTTCGATATTGCCTTTACTAGCTGAAAGCGAATGCTCTGCTTCTGTATATGTTTAGGTTAGAGATAGTATGCAAAATCAAAGTATTACAATATCCAGAAAACAGTTTTATTTAAAATAATAAAACAAAAAACTAATGTGGACACATTTGGACAGTCTCATGCTATGAACAATATTATTAGGAAGCATCAAGGAGGATAGAAGGGTAGGAGGGGGCATGACGCTAGCCGCGTAGCCTCCACAAGCCATGCTCCCTTGACGCCTCGCCTCTTTCTCAGTTTCCTCCTTACTCTCCTCACTTATCGCGCCAACGTGACCACATCACGTGACCATAGCTAGCCTTCGTCTAGCTATGGTGTACAAATACACCACAGTCTAGCCTTCGATCTGATAAAACCTACCGGACGGAGCGCGCGCAAGCCTGCAAGAATCCTTCTACAATCAACCATCCATCTCACACGTGGGATGTCACGCGCACCGATTGCCAGAGAGATCTACGGTCACGTTGGCCACAACATCGTTTAAACGTTTTATGACTAGGCTTCACCAATATTGCAACGTGCCCCCTCCTAGTACTTCTAACCTCCTTGGGAAGCAATTGTCCCACTCGTACTAGCTCCGTACAGTACCTTAGAGTTGAACCGAGCGAAACATTCGTCGGAATTGGCTTAAAATCTTTGCAACACTCTTTCCTCCCAAAGGAAAAAACCTTCACATGAAGGATGCTCCCCAGGGTTTCTGGAGACATCCTACAGTATACAGAGGGAAAGGGGACAATTTCGCGGATATCGGGCAAAAATTGGACATAGCCCAAAAATAGCCACATAGCCAACCACCAAATTTCGACGCCAAACCAATCGCTAAGTAGCCCAATTTGGCTATTAATAGCCCAATCTGGTAACCCTGCTTGGCAGGGACGCTGAAAGCGCGGAGCTCGCGCTTGTAGCATCGCCTGCGTCTGGACCCAAGCTGAAACGAAGTATATACTTCATCTCACCTTAGCACGGACTAACTGCGAAGGCTGTGCAAGCGCGAGCGGCTAGCTTCGACTGCCTTGACTAAAGCACTCGCTGCACGAGCGCTGGTGCAGTCGACGAGGCTTCATCCAAAGCAACTAGCTCGGGCTTTCGGCCCGCGCCACTAACAATAGTCCATGCTAAGGTGAGACGAAGTATAGTCAACTCTTTTCGTCGCACAACAAAAGGTTCGTCTTCTTCGTCTTCAACAGTTGGCGGTCAACAGCCAGCTTGTTGCCAGACTTAGCGCTTCAATTATACTAAAACGCCGCGGTCCCCCGCCAAGGTCCGGGCGAGAAAAGTCGCTTGGCATTTCGAGGTCCGCCGGCGGTCCGCCGGCGGACCTCGAAAACCGGTGACGTAAGATCACGTGATGCGCGGCCCGCGGGCCAAAGCAGCGATTTGGTCCGTCGTGTGGATACACCTTAAACGACGCAACACTAAAAAGTCTTTTAGTGTTGTGTCGTTTACCCGCAGTCTCGGGGTTTTTTCAACCATATGAAAACTATATTCACTCCGCACTGAAAAGAAAGTGAGGCTATAAAGCCCCCTTGCCATCAGTTAATAAGAAAATACCTAGTTTTCTCTCGCTTTCTGCCACCATTCACTTAATCTTTGCTTGGTAATCTCTACTGTCTTGAAATTCACTTTTCCTTCGCTGTCTCTAAAACCCAATGACTTTATTAAATCTATGTTGCCTTCGGTAGGCATAGGGTGAAGCCCTTTGCAGTAGAGTGAAGCCCTTTACAGAGGACTGGGGCGCCTGAAGCGCCATCAGTGGCTCGGAGAGAAAGCGGCACGTCGGGAGCCGAATTCGAGATCCCAATCGACCCCGCGGCGACAGCGACCATGTGATCGCTGTCTGAGGCGAAGCAACTGCATAGCCACCTCGCGGCCAAGATGGCAGCGTGGTATGATGGGCGCCCTCGTGAATGCACGGTGCGCTATAGCACGCAAGCGGGGGAGGGCTTGTAACGACGGCAAAGAGGGCGGTGCGAGCGTAGGGTCGCACAGCGGCAAGTCTTTGAGAAACCTTTATTATCTACCTGAGTCTTCTGATCTTGAAACTGGTGCCTATTGATAACTAATCTACTGAATTGGCCGATTGTTAAATTACCCAAGCATCGAAGAGAATGTATGGAATGGTGTTCCACGTGCCGGCGTCTGCAGCAGTAACTGTTCTAGTGCAAAAGCCTAAAACAAATGGCATCTTGCACGCGCGTTCGTCACCGCTTTGGTTATTTACGTGTGCGCGTGCGGCGGTACAAGCGTGGAGTTTTTGTTGGCGCACATGAAAAATTCAGGGAACCTAGCCATAAACAGCTTCACTGTAAAAATATATTAAACATCTACGAACTCCCCCCCCCCAATCATCTGTAAATGTACCAGTACTGAAGTAATCTATGACACTGCAAATTGCGCACCAAGCACGGATCAAAGGTCTCTAGCCACCCAGGTGCTCCTGTAGGAGTCGGCTGACCTGTCTGGTACATACCTTTCTCTATTACGATGCCCCATAAGAGTGCACCCCACTTATCGATCTTTACAGAAAAAAAAAAATCAAGATTTCCTTTTTTGCTTTTTCCGATATCCTTTTAACGGGCAACTCCGCTCAATTCCGGAAAATTTAGGCTTACATGTGATTCCATTTCACAAAGTACTACTGAACAGCTCTACGTCTTCGGATTCGCGAAATGTTGAATATTATTTGTGTAATCCTAATTTAAACATCAGCTGATACCGAAACCGAAACTTCGGTTGCGTCAGGCAACATTGGTCTCGTGTCCTCAAAGTCATGGCCACGTCACGTCGAACCACGTGGTCTTGTGACGTTTGTGGGGGCGAGGTACAGGACACGCGACGCGGGCAGGTCGCTTCGCATGGCGTGGACGGTGATGGCGCGGGGGAGAGGGGGAAGGGGAGAACACGAAAGAGGAGAAGGGGAGCGGAGAAACCGGACATGCGATAAACGCGCAGGGCAGCGCAAACTAGCGCATCCGCGTTACGGTGATCACGTGGACGCCGTAGAGCCAACACCGGGGGAGAAACTCATGACGTCATCGTTCAATTTCGCTCTGAGAAGTAAAAACAACCAAAACGTGAGAATGACGTAGTCATGCCTCTGGCGTAGTGGTTCAACGTTGGCCGCTCCATTCCGTCGCATTGACTGCGCTGACGATTGCGCCTCACGTCGCACGCTAGAGTTGGCAGATTTCGGTGACTTGGCTCGTTTGAAAGTTTGCTCGCCAGTTTATTAAATATATAGACGGAATTAGATCGTAATATTTGACATGGGGTCTTCCTATATGATACTGAAGAGGGCTGCATAGTTTTCTAAATATCAAAAATGAAGCGGAGTTGCCCTTTAAGGAGGATTCAACCGCTATTTATTTGTACCCTTTTCCTCATAGATGGCGCGGAAATTTTCCGGAACAAACGAGTTGCATGCTCCCAGCTGCGCATGCAGGTCGGGCCCTCGAGGTAGGCTCGGGCCACGGGCTGTTCGACGCCATCCTCGAGCTAGATCTTCTTCGCTCTGCGTCAGCCGCTGCCGGAACCGACCAACGGGCGGTTCCGGCAGCGGCTGACGGCGAGCCAGTACAAACGTAGATTATAGTGGCTTACATAACGTCGAATAAGCTCTGATTTCCGATTGGATTCGAAGTTCCATCAACGTTCGAAATTCTCTAAAGCGCAGACTCCGGCGTGGCGGCCATTTAAACCCCCACATTTGACACGCAAACGTTGTTTTGCAAAAAAGAAAAAAAATTGTATAGACCATTTTTGTGTACTCTCGTTCCAGCCACCTAGTACGCGTATCCGGTATGGGCGACGAAAAATACTAGAACGTTTCAACTTGTAACTAGTGAAAAAGTAAGGGGGTAGCAAAACGATTATGTGTGACGGTTACGCTTATACACCAACTCATGTTTACAAACAAACCGGAGCGCCCCTAGCGGACGCCACCGGCGCCGCGCATGCGCGGTGGACGGTGGGCAAGAAGCCCACCGTCGCCCATAAACAAACCATTGAATTGCGTTGTTGTCGGCGTCGGTGGGAGTCCCCTTGCTCTTTTTCACGTTGAAATTGTTGATTCTACGTCCTCCTAACAATGTCTGACTACTTGAGTGGCTTCAGCACAATTAACGAGGCAAAACTTTGCGTGAATAATGTGACGTGCGGCGATTCATTTCACGTGGACGCCGCAGAACGGGCGCTAAAGCCTGACTCCCACGATGAGATTCTGCTCGCCATTTTCAGTCGCGACGTCGCTCGGGCTGCAAAAGAGTGGACCGTAGCTGAGATGGTGGACGTCGATACTGAAAACCGCAAGTAGAATCGGGCATTACAAGTCGGTGATGGCCACATGGTAACAATGATCAACATCTTCTTGTATCTACTGTTTACACTTAGCTATACTTACCCCAACCAACCTTCAAAAGTGTTTTGAGGCCTGCACTTAGTTCTTATCGCAATTACAGGGTCAACGTTTGGTTTACGGGGCGCTCTCGTTTGAACGAGCTGACGACAAAAAGCAGACAAGTTTGAAAGAGCAGACGACAGTTCGAACGCATGCGCAATGGAGTGCGGGCAAGAAGCACCGCGTCCCGCGTCAACAAACCATTGGAATGTCACGTTGTCGGCGTCTGTGTGAGTCTGCATACTCTTTTTAGCGTTGGAATTGTCGATTCGACGTCCTCATAGCAATGTCTTACCCCTTTAATCGCCTGAACTAAATTATGAAGGCTCGTTACGCCGCTAAATTTTGCGTAAATAATTTGACGTGCGGCGATTCATTCGCATGAACGCCGCAGAATGGACGCCAAAACCATGATGAGATCCTTCTAGCTATTTACGGTCGCGACGTCGCTCGTGCTGCAAAAGTGTAGAAGGTAGCGGCGATGATCGACGTCGATACTGAAAATCGGAAGCAGGAACAGACCAAGCGTAACAAGTCGGTGATGGCCACTGGTACCAATGATCAACATCTTGTATCTACTGTTTACACCGAGCCTACTTAAGACTTTTGAGGCCTGCAATTACTTCTTATTGCAATCACCGGGTCAAAGTTTGGTCTACAGGCAACTTTTGTTTGAACGAGCAGACGACAAAAAGCAGACAAGTTTGAAAGAACAGACGAAAGTTCGAACGATCGGGCGACCGTGTGAATTTGAAGACGCACTAAACCCGTGGGTGGTCCGGACAACTTGGCGGTTTTCTCTCGTTCATGTTGGAACAAAACAAATACATCTGGCGACCACAAAGTGTTGCCCGCACAAGCAATCGTAGTTCGACAGCGTCTGGTTTGCCCTTTTCATGGCTACTATCCACGTTCTCGGACGAACGGAGGGGGCAGAAACAGATGAAAACTGATCTTCGAACCTTTCCAGACTCTCTTGGTACAGCCCCCATCACAGCATTTTGACGAGTAGGC
Source organism: Ixodes ricinus (assembly GCA_037355805.1). Taxonomy (NCBI): domain Eukaryota; kingdom Metazoa; phylum Arthropoda; class Arachnida; order Ixodida; family Ixodidae; genus Ixodes; species Ixodes ricinus. The sequence continues at coordinate 10,403 of JAZHYW010022760.1, read as the reverse complement.
AGGTTTTTTGTCTGGTTTCTTCCAAAAGAACACATGAACGCATGTCTCGCACGGCGACTTCTGCCCACCGCCCCAGACCGGAAGTGCGCTCGACGCGCCACCACCGCGGCGTGACGTAGGAGAGTTGAGTTCGTGTTTAAGTGTCTTCTACTCGGCGTGGCGACGGCAAAGCAATGTTTTCGCCCATACTGGTAGTGACGACAATTCAAGATGGCGACACTCTTGAAGAAAGGGTCTATATTTTAGAGCTTATTTCATAGCTAGAAAAATTTATAAAATAGAAATAAAGCGGCAGGTTTGCACTTTCAATGTCCTATAAATCGGCATGCTCTTCGTCTGAATACTGGTTTGCAAACCCGTTCCCCGGAGGTGTGGAGTAAAGCCCATCTGTCCTGGGCACGGTGTGGTCCTGAGAAAACTGGCGCCATTGATTGTTGTGGAAATGCTCGAGACACGTACCGCGCGCCACTTGGAAGAACATGGCGTCTGAAATCTAGCTCAGTGCTACACTGTATCAGTGCTGCGCTGTTCCGCCATGATCTTATCAAGGGCTGCACATCGCACGTACCTCGTGCATCAACGCACCTTGCTCAACTTTTAAAACATGAAGGGGTTTTAGTGTGAAGTGAAACCCCTCGATGTGTTTGCGTTTGTCTTGCAAGTTGCGTCAAATACGCCAATGCGCGAGGCCCGTGTCTCGAGAGGCCCTTGGAAGCAAATGGCGGCGAAGCATTGAAATGAGCGACCCTTGGAAGCGAATGGCGGCGGAGCACCCGCTTGTTGCACGTGTCTTGCGCGTTTCCACAACAATGGTTGGCGGTACTTGTAAAAAACAAACAAACACCAAGGGGCTTTAGAGTGAAGAACGCAAAAACGCACAGAAAGAGACTGGCGGCGAGCAGGATAAACGCGACACATAATGATTTTAAGGGAATATACGAGCAATAATGCCGTTTCAGTTCGCATTTAGAAACAAACAAACGTTTTTGTTCGCTAGAAAAAGTATTATAAGGCAGACGAATGTTTGTTTTATGTTGTCGTCTGCTATTCGTTCGCGTATCTCTGCTGGGCGCGGACGACGCGTAGGGAGGACCTAAAGTAGTTATACAAGTAGTCAAATACAAAATGCCCCTCAAAGAAAGAAGGGGTACCCCCCCCCCCCCACCCTTGAGGAGCAGTGTTACAGTTAAAAAAAAAAAAGATGTATTGTTTTTTATTGCGGAAATAAATTACGCATTGCCAAACACTGATCCTCCGCATAAATGTAGTGCGAGAGGTCCGAACCAGCGGCCAGAGGCCGGATTCTCAAAGCGAACTTACGACGAAAAACGTGCGTACGACATATTTGAGAGAAAATCCGTATTCTCGAAACGAAATTGTCGTAACTTTTGCGCAGGTTACGACAAAATCCTACGACAGCTCCGAAGCTGTCTTACGCACTTTTACGATCAAATCAACATGGCCGACAGCATCGCACAGTTACTTGGTCGCGACGACCGAAGGACATTTATTTTTCTACATGCTCTTCTCGCGCGTCCCGACTTCAAGCAGCAAGAAAAAAGGAAGAAGTCCTTGAAACCGACCACGACGGACGTCAACGCTGGATCCACAGACACCTGGGAAAAGCAACAAAGGCTACGATCCCACCGACCAAGCGAGCTCGGCAGAATAGGCCTAGCAGGCACTCCGACCGCTCCGACGGTCCTTGGCTAAGACCGTCTGCCCACGACCGGCTGGATTGCTGAATGGAATATGCCCGCGCGACCCTTGTGGACCCTTCCCGTATGAATAGTTTGACCGCTGAACTAAATTTCAGTGGTCAATCTCTTCCCCATGTCATCTCCTTGTTTTCCGAGGCAGCGGTGACGAACGCTGTCGTCGGAAAGGGACTCTCATCGATTCTATCTTACTTTGTGTGATATAGAGCTCAAATAAACGCCGTGTGGATTACCTTCGTAACACGGTATGTACACTTTGTTATTAGTATGCCATTTCTATTCTGACACGACGCTACGTCACTGTCGAGCTACGCGATGACGGTCCAACCTTTCTTTGCCGAGTGTCACGTCAGTATCGAGTTGCAATCGTATAAGATCGGCCCCGAAGCGCTTACCAAGGCGCGGTCTAATAGAGGTAATCCAGCACTTCGATCAAACGCGCGCGTCCGTTCCCAGTGTGAACAGGTATTTGCGCGACTCTTGCTGACACTCTCGTAGTTCAAACGTATCTTTTTTAACGTCGGCTCGCTCCTGCATTTCCGAGGCCGCGAAAAACGCCGTGGCGGTTTGTTTCTCTCTACGTCGCTTTGCAAACGACTGGCACGGGGCTTTCACCGACGATGACAGTTGTGTTGACTTCGTAGCGTTCGAGTTCGTAGTAGTCAACGAAGCGTTTAAATCGTGTTAGCGTCGATTTATCACTGCACGGACACGAACCCCAGACAAGTGGTGGTGGAAAGGCCATCCGTGTTTATGAGAAACAGCTTGAACACTAAACATTGGCACATAGACAGGACAGGACATACACCGAGCTGACTATCAACGAGTAGTTAGCCTGTGTTTGTTATTAAAAATCCACGTGCTCCGAACTATGCCGTGCTCTCCGATTGGTTGTTCGTGTTGCCGAAGACGCCGTCGCCATAGCAACAGCACCGGAAGTCGTCGTTTTTCTCTAGGAGGTCGTAACTTTCCTCCTCTCACTTAAGAACGCGTTTGTGAATACCGTTTTCGCCTCATCTTACGATGATCGTAACTTTACGAACTTCGTAGCTAAGTTGTCGTAGGTAAGAGGTTTTTATGAATCTGGCCTCAGATTCATAAAAAACCTCTTACCTACGACAACTTAGCTACGAAGTTCGTAAGTTACGATCATCGTAAGATGAGGCGCAAACGGTATTCACAAACGCGTTCTTAAGTGAGAGGAGGAAAGTTACGACCTCTTACGGAGAAACGACGACTTCCGGTGTTGTTGCTATGGCGACGGCGTCTTCGGCAACACGAACAACCAATCGGAGAGCTCGGCATAGTTCGGAGCACGTGGATTTTTAATAACAAACACAGGCTAACTACTCGTTGATAGTCAGCCCTATGTATGTCCTGTCCTGTCTGTGTGTAAACGTTTAGTGTTCAAGCTGTTTCTCATAAACACAGGCGGCCTTTCCACCACCGCTTGACTGGGGTTCGTGCAGTGGCGTAGCTAGACCATCTGGCACCCGGGGCCCTTAAATCTTTTGTCACCCCCCCCTCCCCAAGACCGCAAAGCTAAAAGCCATAACCGCGACGCGAGGTCACGCAGCGATAATGAAATAATAAATACAGTTTCATTTGCACGCACTCTCGAGCAAATGAAACGCTTTACGGGTATTATAGGTCACATTCAACTAATTTATGAAAACGATAGTCAAATTTCAATTTTCATTCCAGTATCCCTTTGAAGACATGCGGGTAGCACTTGGCAGTAAAATATTTGAAGCAGTGTCAAAGCGCCATCGGCACCTCGTCGGCTCCCTGATACCCCTCGACCCCGAGACATCGTCCTGCGACCCCCCTTTGCACACCTCTGGTTTAGAGAACGTGAAGGCTCAGTTTAGAGAAATGCGGTCTGTACGCAGCGGCAAGCTAGGCTTCCAAACAGACCTTGTGGTCACCCTCGGTATCGCTCCGGGAAAATATGATATAATATCAAGCTCGAGCGTGCACCGCCAAGGGTTCACCGCTAACGATTCGGCAAGCAACAGCATGCCGGCGGCCGCCATTTTCTCTAAACAGAGTTTCGAGGCAATTCGGTAAGAAGTTGTCGCTAAAACGAGCCTCTAAACCGCACGCCTTAAAATAGAAAGTACTGCAATCAAACAATCGTTGGCATACGGTACACTGCGGCGCTGAAGCCAGTCCGTCCACGCAGATTTCCGGAAGCTCGACGGTCTCCAGTCATGACACGCTGTGGCAACAGGGAAACGCCGTCGCCGTCACAACATTACGAATTCACTTGCCAGAACACTACATTGTGACCGCCTCCCGACGGCGAGCGACGCGCTTCTAGAACTTACGGCGGGGTCAGAGAGCGAGGGAGCTTGCTGAGCAGAAGCCTTTCGCCAGCACCTCCTCTCGGCACTTCCCCCTCGGCGCGTGGTGCGGTGCCGTGCACGGGTGGACAGCCATGAGTGCGAGTCCGGGGTGAGGGAGACGACACGTTGAGAGTTTACCCAACACGTTTACCCCCTCCCCGCGGCTCCCTTCGTGTAAGACCTTCGTGTGATTTCTTTCTTCTTCGTCTGGCGCCTTCTCTTGCTGTCTTGGCGCAGTCCGGCCGTGGTCGGCGCAAGCCAGCGTCGTGTTGCGCTGGATTTGGCGTAAACTAGGTGGCGTTGGCTCGGCGTGCCCGGGCACAGCTCTTTCTCGAGTGCTCCCGCACTTTCCGCGCCTGTTTTTTCCGCCGGCGCGCGATGACTTTGCGCGAGCCAAGCCAGTTTTGTGGCTCTGCACCAGACACGTTCGTGATGGAAGAGTGGTGACCTCATGCGTCTACACATTCTTTGCCACTTATGAACCAGTCAAGCCGGGGGGGGGGGGGGATTGCCGCCATAAGTGGCACCCCCCTCGTGACTGAGACTCCTGGTACCCGGGGCCCACGGCCCCCGGCCCCCCTGTTACTACGCCACTGGGTTCGTGTCCGTGCAGTGATATATCGACGCTAACACGATTTAAACGCTTCGTTGACTGCTACGAAGTCAACACACCTGTCATTGTTGGTAAAAGCGCCGTGCCAGTCGTTTGCAAAGCGACATAGATAGAAACCAATAGCCGTGGCGTTTTTCGCGGCCTCGGAAAGGCAGGAGCGAGCCGACGTTAAAAAGATACGTTTGAACTACGAGAGTGTCAACAAGAGCCACGCGAATACCTTTTCATACTCGGAGCGGACGCGAGCGTTCGATCGAAGTGCTGAATTCGCTCTGTTAGCCCGCGTCTTGGCAAGCGCTTCGGGACCGATCTTTTACGATTGCAACTCGATACTGACATGACACTCGGCAAAGAAAGGTATGACCATCATCGCGTAACTACCACGGACTGTTATAGCTCGACAGTGACGTAGCGCCGTGTCAAAATAAAAATGGCATACTAATAACAAAGTGTGCATACCGTGTTGCGAAGGTAATCCATACGGCGTTTATTGAGCTCTATATCACACAAAACAAGAAGATAGAATCAATGAGAGTCCCTTTTCGACGACAGCGTTCGTCACCGCTGCCTTGGAAAACAAGGAGATCGAGATGACGAGGGAAAGAGATTGACCTCTGAAATTTGGTTTAGCGATCAAACTATTCATACGGGAAGGGTCCAAAGGGTCACGCGCGGTCTTGGCCAAGGACCGTCGGAAATGCTGCGCCCGAACAGGTCGGAGCGGTCGGAGTGCCTGCGTAGGCCTATTCTGCCGAGCTCGCTTGGTCGGTGGGATCGTTAACGGCCTTTGTTGCTTTTCCCGGGTGTCTGTGGATCCAGCGTTGATGTTCGTCGTGGTCGGCTTCAAGTACTTCTTCCTTTTTTCTTGCTGCTTGAAGTCGGGACGCGCGAGAAGAGCATGTAGAAAAATAAATATCCGTTGGTCGTCGCGACCAAGTAACTGTGCGATGCTGTCGGCCATGTTGATTTGATCGTAAAAGTGCGTAAGAGACAGCTTCGGAGCTGTCGTAGGATTTTGTCGTAACCTGCGCAAAAGTTACGACAATTTCGTTTCGAGAATACGGAATTTCTCTCAAATATGTCGTACGCACTTTTTTCGTCGTAAGTTCGCTTTGAGAATCCGGCCTCAGATGCCAAAGTTTGAGCACTAACCCTTATCTTATTAAAAAGTTGTGATTTCCTGATATTATAGTTGAGAAAATGACTCCAGACCGAGCTCTCAATCACATGGAGCTCCATGGCGCCAGTTACCGAACACGGGCGAAAATGGGCCCCATGTTCCCACTGAAACTTTCAGAAAATCACCTATAACGTTTGCATAACATAACGGTTAGTGCTGAAACACTAGCATCTGGTTCGTACGTCGCAGAATGAGCGTTCGGCGGTGCATAGTTTATTTTTGCAACTAAAAAAAAAAATTGTTTTGTGTTTTTTTTGTTTTCTGGGGGACACGTTTAGTTTTTGGGAAAGGAGAACCGTGTTTTTTTGGCCCGGGTAAGTAAACTATGCATCGCAGAAAGCTCAAACGCCGTGTGAAGGTGATAGTGATTGGGAAAGAACGCAGAAGTTTGAGACATGACCTTACCTGGATCGAAAGATAATTGAGAAAGACGAAAATTTTCGCTGAGCCGACGTCCACCTAAGCCTAACATCGCCCAAACAAAAAGTAACACTGCGGGCTCCTGTAATACCTATTTCAGTAAAAAAAAAAAAAAGAACTTGTCAGCAAGAAAGAAAGTAATATTCTCTTTCTTGTTGACAAGTGTTTTTCACTCCTATAAATCCCCCAGAAGCGTTCACAACTTCAGTTCTTGTTTTGAAGATATTAGGCTTAGGTAGATATCGATTCAAACAAAATTCGTGTTTCTCAATCTTTTCTTTTAGACAGCTAACGTTACGTTTTCAAGCTTCCGCGTCTATCAATCCTAACCGCTAGCGTCACATTCTCACTGAGTTTGAGCTTTCTGCGATGCATAGTTTATTTACCCGGGCTGAAAATCCCGGGCCCTCTTTTCTCGGAAACTTACTTATTTTGCTCTCTAGTGGGATTGTTCTAACCTTGGGAGCTACAGGCCTATACTTCTGTTTTATAAGTAGTGCATTCACTAGATTCTGACAAAGTTGCGCCAAGCTCAGTATGGCCGCCATTTTGGTTCATGGTTTGAGCGGTTTATCCTTGACTTCTCTATTCTGGTGAGCTGATTCGAAATCGAGGTGACAGTTTCTTTATAAAGAAATTTATTGTATCCTGAGATTTTGTTATTGACACACCAGCTAAACACGGACGCACCTTGCTGCTCCACTAAATAGAGCGCCGTTGCTTGGCAGCACTGAAAAATAATTTTTTTCCTTGAAGAACAATTAAATTATTAGAGATCTGTCTAGCTAAGCATGATTGGTAAATTGCTTGCATACGCAGTGCCAAATGTGCATCTATATTGGCGAGGAACGCTTTCATTACGATGGCGCTCCCTAGCGATCTTGGCACGGCTGGTTCAGATCGACCCTTTCAAAACTTCGAACATTGGAAAAGACCGAAATGGCGATTGCTATGACACCAGGGACTGGTCAGCCAATCGCCTTGCGAGGGTTTGGTCGTCTTTATGTTAGTATACGTTTGTGTCCTGCAATCAGTCAGGGAAGGCAATGGCGCTACTCTCCCAGGATCCAACTCCGAGATGTTTTTGTGGTACCCTCTTACCGCTCATTCACACTGGAAGCGGATCCGCGTTCGCAAAGCGGTTGCGAACGCGGTTGTATAAAGATCCAGTACAATTGCACGCGCACTTGATGTGCATCTGAGTACAACCGCGTTCGCAACCGCTTGCGAACGCGGATCCGCTTTCAGTGTGAATGAGCGGTTAGGATTTCCATCCGTGACATCATGACAAGGATTTGCCTCGCCGTGGTGTCACGAGTTCTGACCCTGGCTACTAACCATCAAATGAGGCAAGTAGAATAATGCGTTTAAAAGGCATAGTAGAAGCTAGGAGCCATCCCCTTTTGAAACCAGCACCGTCGAAGTTGATATTCTGACAATGCATTTATGCCCGTGATTTCGCCAATCGTGTAAAGCCGACCGCAGCGACGTTTTTCGTCGCGGACGTAGCTAATACACCATTCCAATATTGACCAAATCATAGCTTTGCCTGCAATATTCACACCTCAGCACGCGCAGGTTTGTAGCTTCTGAAAACGTACATAGCGCGCGTCATACCCACTAAACTCGCGAACTACTTTCTGTGGCATTTCAAAAGCTAAGAGTGCGCGTGCACAGCTTGGATGGGCGCTGAAGATGCGCAAGCGCACGCGTGCCCATAGCTTTGACTGCGTAACTACAAAAAGCTGTCCACAAGTATAACACGCAAAATGGCGTCGGGTAGAAGCCGTTTAATGAAATGGTAAGTAAGCAGAGATAGAGAGAGAGAGAAGAAAAAAATATTATTATTATTATTATTATTACCGAGACATATGCGAGTGAAGTGAAAATAGTAAAAAAAATATAAAATAAAGAAGTGAAAACATATAGAACTTTTTTTTTAAGTTTTGTCTTATTAACAATACAAATCAAAGATCCGATGCACCTCAGTAATAAGACAAACTATAAAAAGAAACATTTTACGGAAGCTACATGGCGGTGACATGCCTCCATAAAACAAATAAAAACCTTGACGTTTAATAAAAATACACTGGTCATCGACCATCGGTAGAGAGAGCTTTGTGCCGGATAGGGCCGCCTCCCAGGAGGAAAAGGTAGGAGAAGGAAGGGGGTGATACCCTCACTGGGGGTGGGGGAGAATTCCCAGATGGAGTGGTACATGTTGGTGCAACCTGTACCAGGAGCAGTACAACGTGGCCGCGGTAGGTAAACCTAGAGCCACTCTAGGTAAAGCCTGGGAAATATTGCGCCATTCATTCTTGTGGAAGTGCTTGAGACACGTGCCGCGCGCCACTTCTGGGAAGAACCTGGCGTCTGAAATCTAGCTCAGTGCTGCGCTGTGTCGCCATGATCTTCCCGAGGCCTGCACGTGGCCCGTGCCTCTTGCATCGACGCACCTTGCGCTACTTTTACAACATGAAGGGGCTTTAGCGGTAGGCAGCGGTAACGATCTTCTAAAGGCTCATAAACAGTTGTGTTTGAGGGCGTTTGTGTGTGTTTGACTGCGTTGCAGATGCGAAAAACCAGGACATCCCTGCTTCGTATGTCGCGTGCCAAGATACTCTTCCACGCTTCATACGAAGCATAGATGTGCAGGTAACTCGTTTCGTTTCTTGGCGCAGCGCAGTCAAACGCACTAAAACGCAACTGTGTTCATGGGCATTCAAACACCCTATTATGCATGGCATTAATTCTTACTGTTCGTCAGAATCTAGTTTCGGCAGCACTTGCAAACATCGATGTTTCCCCGATGTCATCAAGGAACGCGACCGCCTTCACTGATGTAACGCATAAAACCAAAATATTCGTTTGTAGGGAGGTATGTTTTTATTTGTGCTCGTAAGAGCAGGTCCCACAGAGAGGCATGTAGCCCGTATAATCAATGCCGGAGAGGCCCGTATAGGGAGTACTCACTGGCGGCCATAGCTAAGTGTGCGCGGAATTCTGAGCGCGTGCTGCGATGGCGAGCTTCCACAGTTCTTTTGCAACGTGCATTCCGCACCATCAAGAGTGCCGGTCTTAGCAGCCTATTGATGTGAGCTCATTCTGAGCATGCGCTCTAAACAGCACCCACAAATATGGCGTCCAGTGAATACTTCCTATAGGTGGTGATAATGACAATACAGTGCGATATAATGTGGGGCACTGATAATGTACTGTGAGGCATCACGAAGGAGGGGTCTAAGTTGATCGCAGGTGTGTGGCAGCTTCGCGACAAAGTTGCGGAACCTCGGGTCGGTCACTAATGGGCACGTTAGTTATTCTTTTTTGCAACGTTCAAAAAGTGCCAACCAACGGAGCCATCAATTGTGATTTTGTTGTGTGTATGTTTATACAGCGGGAAGTTAGTCAGCCCCGAGGGCGTCTAGTGTCTTCGTTAGAGATGAAAGCCACTGCTTGTCTGACGTCTTTAACATGTCTGACGTTAAATTTAACGTGCATCACGTAATGGTGATACATGACAGCACACCGGTACGATGCTCATCCAGATTGAAATGGACAGAGGCGGGAGATAGAATCTACGATCAGTGAGCCTTACAGCGCGAGCTTTCGCTACACGTGCTACCGATCCCCGAGCCCCCGAGCAACCAGACATCGCGGTCGAATTCGAGCTCAAGAGAAAAACAAAAACAACAATAAAATCTCCGGTTTGAGGCATTTAGTACTTGTGTCGCCATCTCGTTTAACACATTGGAAATAAAATTAACAGGGTAATTTTATTTACACAAATACGCAAATACAACATTATTTTGTTTTCTCGTCGTGGTTTTAAAATTAAGACTAGAGGCACCCCTAGTGCATACGGCCAAGCGTTTTGTCCGGTTTGTCCTCTAAATAATTGTATTTTCAAAAATGCTTCAAAACGCGCTCAAAACAGTCAAAACGGTCATATTTCAGGATTTTATTAAAAATCTCCAGCGCTCTCAAAGAAAAATTCAAGGGCCGTACAACCTTCATTAGGTCTTCATAAGTAACCTCCAAAAGAATGAATACTCTAGTGCATTCCTGAAACTCAGGTTTGTGTAGCGAAATTTGCCCATTGAGTGACGAGCGGTTGAATCCCC
>JAZHYW010022759.1:0-26992 GCA_037355805.1 Ixodes ricinus | reverse complement strand
GGCGATACAAATACCTTCGAGGATGATGTTTACAAAATTTACTGCACAAAAGGTTGCGTATTTTGCGTCACACCAAATTTGAAAAAGAACAACATATCATACCTCTACAATCTTAAAATGTGCAAATATCGGGCAACGTTTCGTCACTGAAATGTTTCACTCTATATTTTTTTTATACTTATATCATGATCAGATATATGCTGATTTTACCATCGCGTTAGTATTTTACGTGATGATTCTGGTTGCATCATACTTAAGGTCATCTTTGCAGACGGTGAATGTGAAAATAAGATAGTGATTATTATTGTTTCTCTTACGAAAAAGAATAACCTTATTTATGACCTCGTCCAGGATGCGAGTACCATTACTTTCTTGTTCAGTTGATGACTCTCCGCTTGAAACATTAGTATTTCAAGTATGAGTTGATTTTTTGTTTATATATACCCGAGGCCAAGCAAGGATATTGTAAATGTGCATTTTGATACGGCTGCAGAATTTGTACGATTAGAGCGAGAAACCGTCATCTCACTAATAAAGAACAAAATAAATATTACGTTTCATAATTTAGAAAAGGAGCACTTAATGTGATGTTTCTCAAAACATGCAATCACTGGCAACGATTCAATCATCTTATTTTACCCTGAGACAAACTACACAGTATGTCGTGTACAGTTTACTCCTTCCATAGACTCTTTGTTTAAAGTTTTTCCGAATAATCTAGTGCTCAGCTGATTGGAAATTTCTGTACGTTGAAATTAAATTTATAATTTAGTATCAAACTATATTTACCGAAATAGAAATCAATACTAGATCACGGTTTGGAGGCTTATACAAACACTTTCTACTAATGCCTACGCTATACTTCGATATGAGCAGCTCGTTATTTTACTTTCAGCTCCGTCCTCAAATACGTATTTTCTTTAATTCCTCATTTAGAGTCCGTGTTTCATTCTTTAATTTATACTTGAGTAACATTGGGACAATTATGTGCAGGCTCTCTGTCCAGTGTCCTCTTTCAGGGATGCACTGCCCTGAACAACACCGTTGGAGGCACAGGAGGATCTGCCGGAGGATCTGCTGGAGGACCCTTTCAACATATCAGCATCCCTCGCAAACGTTCTGAAATGCACCAATATCACCGTCGGAAACGACACTCTGTGTAACGGATCAAATCACTATCAGCTTGCCCAGTGCTCTTAACATCGCAAAGCGTAAGAACAGGATCCTAAATATTAGATACTTTAGTAGATCGTACCTCCGATTACGATGCGATGCATGCTCAAAGGTGGTGGCTGAGTATCAAGTATCGTTATCAGTGTCATCGGAACGATCTACGGATACTTTCTATTATGAACCAGAATCATTCAGAGGCTGAGTTGAATGTGAATGTCTCTGTTTTCTTTGAGAATAATTCATTTGTGTACGTCACGTGTTTACGCTTCCATACTTCAAAGCAACATAGTTCTCTAGAGAATATACAGTGACATAAATTATTGACAAGAATCTCCTTCATTGCTGTCTATGTATATATGGTGGTTTATTTGTATGTTTGTTATAGGTAGATTCCAGTATTTAAGATATATTCGTTATGTATTGCAGTTGTCAGTATCCAGGGGTTCCCAGATAACTTGCATCAAACTTAAAGAAAAATGAAGCGCTCTGCGAAAGTGAAACGAACTGCATGTTGTTAGAATTTTACAAACGTGCGCGACTTTCCACCTTATTCATATCCAGGGTGTCCCATTTAACTTGCACCAAACTTGCAAAACAAATACGAAGCACTTTGTCGGAGTGAAAACTAACTGTGCGTTTATAAAGCGTGCTCGACTTTTAGCGCTACTAGTTATTTAAGAGTTTCAAACTAATTGGCCAACATTTAAATTATTCGTTTAAGGGCATGCGATGTAAGTGGAACGTGGTAGGGAGAATCGGGAAAGCGCCCAATGACCGTTTTTGTTACGTGATATAAGGTTTGCGCGCGTTCTTTTTAGACTAAACAAATAAACCCGCGAAATGCGAAAAGACCATGTGAGAACGCACCCGCGCGTCGCACTTGCGGTCCTCACAGACGCCTTCTGAGGTGACGAAGTCCAGCTCATCATTGTGGCGCTGTCCAAGACAGGGCTTTTTCATGGTGTAGGGCCACGAAGATTGGTTCGAGCACCGGCTACCACAAAGTCCTGTCTCGGACAGCGAGTCAGTCGAGCCTCGTTCCTTTAGAGCACGTTTGAGTGCGCTGCAAGCGACGACGTGCTGGCGCGTTTTCAAGCGGAACAAGTGGAATTTTGTATATTTCCCGGGCTTTCCTTCTTTTCGGATAAACAAAGAAGCTCGGAAAGCGTATTATGTAGCGAACACCTTAACTGCGTGTTTCTTAATACGGTATTCAACTTTGCAATTCACTTTGATTCTTAACCGAATAATTATGAGGTTAGCTAGTTAGTTTTAATGAATGGAATAATTAGGCATACTATCGAAACTTCGCGCACGTTCATAAGATGCTTGCTAAAAGCATGCAGTTTGTTTCATACTCGCCGAGCGCTCCGTTTTTCAAAGGTTTGCTGCGAGTTATCTGAGACACTCAGTGATATTCAAAGGATTTAGACAAGTTTTATATTTTAGCTGCCGGCCTCAATTCTTCATAAAAATATGGTTTAATTCTTCTGATGTTATTGTATGTTCTATATATTATAAATTGCTATTCATAATCCGTTAGTTGATTGTTCCGGCCAAATGCAGAGCATATCATGCAGCTTTGTGTTTATCAAACGTTCGTAATTATTAATGTTACCCATTCATTTGACTTCCAGTGTGCCAGCACTGTAGCAACGGCTTGCACTCCCGGTTCACCCGCTACGGTAAGATTTTATACTTCATAAATGTGGTTTTGAAACTCTTCCGATCTTGTACTAATTTCAGTGCTTTTTTCTCATTACAACCCACAGCCAAGCATGGTTCAGAGCGATATCGCAGCTGTTACGGTAAGCGACTATTTTTAAAGAGCGTTCAACTGAAAAATACTCTCCCGAAAACAAAATTTGATGGTTGCTACAACTATAAAAACAACTACACGTGATCAGTTTCTTAATTCTAAATTTAGGCATGGTCGGGGAGGGGGGGGGGTGAAGGTTTTCTATCTCGATGTCGTCAAACAATGAAATCCGAAGCAAGTATGCGAGTGAGCTGAATGAAAACACTAAGTGTAACCCTTCTTCTTTGTGTGGGCTATAATGCTTGCCAGATCCCAAGGTTATAAGTTATGTCGTACGTTCAACAGACTAGAATCAGGCGTATACCACAACGCTCGTAACACAGTACCTTCTTTCTTTATTCGTGAATCTCACGCGTAGCTCAAGTTCGTCTGCTTTTTGCGCCGGGGTTCCGGTGACGTCAGAACGCCGAACTCTGATTGGAACGACACTGGGTAGACATCAAGGCAGCTAGCATTCAAGGTCTACCCGCAATATTTCTAATCAGAGCCAATCAGAGCTCGGCATTTTGATGTCACCTCTACCCCTGCGCAAGAAGAAGCTAAACTTGCAGCACCGTATTGTCTACCAACGGATAAAACAAAATCGCCCCAAAAAGAAAAAAAAAACAAAAATAAACATTTACGGTATTTAGTGAAGTAATAGGCACCCTTTCCGTCCACTTCACGCATAGCAAACACACAGCTAGTAATCGCGTGCTACGTAATAAATGTTAAAAAAAAAAATACAGAGTCGAAACGATTTAGGGCAAAAATGCGTCAAGGTGTAAAGTTGGGCGAGTTGGTTGATGGTCATATTGAATGGGTTAAAACAGCGCAAAAGACGAAGGACCAGTAAAAGGAAACACCGAAACAGCGCTGTCTCTGTGTGTTTCATTTTACTGGTCCTTCGTCTTTTTGCGCTGTTTTAACCCATTCAATATGACAAAAAGCGTTTTGCGCAAAAAAGCATTTCCTCTCACGGTCGCCATCTCTTTCCCGTAAGATGCCGGGTATGTCAAGTCTCGAGCCTCTTATTATCGTTCCGTATTCAATAGGATTGTGGCATTAGTTGATAAGAACACCAAAGAATGAAACCCGTATAAAGAAGGGTGAGCAATAAACTAAAATTGGGGGACGCTTAAGCTTCGCCTTTAAGAGTGGAACGCGACAGCCTTATCGGGCCCCAGTTCGCAAAGCCTTCTCAATACAAACCCGCGCTCGCTTCCAAGCCGTGCAAGCGCGTGTGCGTGGTATCGTCGGTAGCGTCACGTGTCACGTGACGTCACATGACGCGTGAAGTCACACGTGGCGGTGACGTCATGACCCTTTTGACCTGCTAAATTTCGCGGAAAATTTTCCGCTAAATTTGGCTGGAAAATTTTCTGCTAAATTTGGTGCTAAATGTCTTTTGAAACTTGGCGGGAAAATTTTCCGCAAAATTTGTCGGAAACTTTTCCCGCCATATTTAGCAGGTCGATATTGTCATGACTTTGCAGCCACGTGTGACGTCACACTTGGCTGCGCGCGTTTCATTATGGGATTTTTCGGTGCCACCGACGCCGACGCCGACGCCGACGCCGGAGTTTCTGCGACACGAGCTCCTAAATGTTATCGCGTTAATAAGCTCTGCCTGCTTTTTTTACACTATTGGTGACTATAGTTGATACTATGAACGAATAAGTAGGACGGAACTTTAGTCAGAACATGGGCTCCAAGGGAAAGTGGGCAAGGCGACTTTATTAATAAAAAGCAGGTGTATTACTCGAGGAAATACGGAACGCCTGTCGGTACAAACGTATGTTCAATATTCAACGGCCGGTTCAAGCATGTAATTTATAGCTGTCATAATATTAAAATGGGATAACTATTTTTTCATGAGATATATATAGTTTTTAAATATATCCTCTAATCTTTATGCAGCTGTGACGAGAACCAGCGGTTTACATAAGACAAAAAAGAAATACGATACGTTCCATTCTACGCTTGACTGTGCGTGACAGACAAGGCATTATAACAGACTCCTGAGACCGCCACCTGGTGTTGCAAAGTAGCGCACTTTACTTGTGCCCTGTGAAATTGTCACGCGTAAGAAGATTTAGGGGGTCGACATATAAATAAATTACAACTTGAACTTTTTTTTTCACGAAGAACAGAATAATAGAGAAAGGGAGAATTTATGAAACCTCGTAACGTGTTAAATTAACATTTATGATTGCAATGCAACCCGGCATGAACGCACTCTTAAAGTAGCTTGAAAGGGTCTGAGAGTTGCCACTTAGAGAATACAGTGAACAGCTCTGCACTGAAACGTAAAAAGCCCTTTTGACTGAATTTGAACTGTTGCCTAGGGAAACATAAATGTGTCGACAATGAGCCTATTATAGTCAATAACTAACCAACCATTAACAGATAAGAAAAGGATAACTTATGAAAAGTGTCCAAAACGTTCTGTTTTTTTGTGTCGTTTATGCAGATATTTTTATATAAATTACTGAGTGTGCGGTAAACGCAGGTAATTTGTTCTATAGTACTTTATTCCGTTATTTCTTCATGGCATAAATCAAGGGAAATAACCGTTCACTGAATAATAGAATTTAAGCATGTTGTGTTTCTTACTCCTTTCACGTGTACACGTGCCTGTTTCGTGTTCTGTGTTCCTCCCTCTTTTGTTCTTGCCTCTTTGTGCGCGAATATTTATCATGCTCACTCGTTCCAGTGCCTGGTTCAAGGAATCACCAATTCAAGCATCAGTGGTCTTGGAAATCAGTTAACCTGCACTTTGATTAATTACCTCCTCACGACGCTCGGAAGAATGGGCTCGATGTTCTCGCCGCTTGTCCTCTTCATCAGGACTCTTGTTGGAACAATGTGTAATTTATTTTAATTATATTATCAACGCATTCACCAGCCACCCTATGCCAAACTATGAGAAAGATTTAAAAAGTGCTCATACGAAAATGTAATTCTTTCTAGCAACAAACGGAATGTATGTTGCAAGCACATCTTGTGTAATTCTAAAATATCAAAATATTTGCAGCATGAGCTGAAAAGGAATAGTGATACGTAATTGTTTTAAAACACTGCATGTTTATACTGCATGAAACACTGGATAAATTATAAAACAAAATACGTGATTTTGTTTTATGGCGAAAAAGGGGTTTTTACCATAATCCCTTCTGAGCCTTTCTATTGTGTGAAACTTGTCATTCTGCAAAAAGGTGCGCAAATATAACACGGCATGTAACAAAAAATAATTTGACTAACTCTAAAAAAATTTAGCAAACATTAGGCGTTCCAGGAGCGATCACGTTGTCCGAATCAGACATGTTAAGTGTAAATGAAGGGTTGAAGTATGAATCTTCACAACCCTCATTCATAACAGTGTACATAATAATTTCGTGTTATCCTTACACTGCACGCTACAAACGCAGTGCACTACTCATTGCTTAAGATTCCCATGATGGACAGGATGTGGAATATTCACTAATGTTACTCGTGTTAGTTTGTCTTATTTCGAAATGCTTCAGTTGAATTCTAAGCCAAATGTGTTCTAAACCTGCTAACAGTTCATAGCTTCCAGTGCATGTTCATGTCAATAAATTAGACTTTAAAATGCTTTTCTTAAATTCCTGATTACTTCAATAGTAACTACGTGTCAGTTGTACCCTCCGCGAATAGAAGTAAAACAGTGTTCAACAACACAATCACGTTGATCGTTTAGAACCAGACCACAACGTATTGTGCATTTTACTAATCCTGCCAAATATGCTTTTTCACTTTCTCCAGGTCTGTAAAGACAACTGAAGGTCAACATTCTTCGGGAACGATCATGAGGTTAAATGTTCGACATTTTGAAACGCATCCTTAAGATAAAAATAAACATGTGTACGTTTGCATTTAACAAATGAGTTGGGTCTCGTTCTTTAGTAACAGTACTATTCAATGTGCGCTTACATGGCTTGAATAACTCAGAAAGAAAGCTAATGACGACATCTATTCTCATCGTGCTAATTTACGCACTGCTTTTATGACGACTGCTATCGAAGTCTCAAAACTGAAGGAATATATTTCGCCTTCAGATGATGTAAGGTATGTAGGGTAGACGAACTATTAAAAACAGTGCCTAAGGTAATAACTCAACATCGAATAAACTTAGATATCATAGGTCACGATTCCATAAATTGAGTTTTTTATGTGAGGTGGTTAATGCAGGATTTCCTTTATTCGGAATACATTTGAAGCTACCCCTTGTTATTGGATGTTACAATTGTTTCAGTATAACTTAACAAAACAAAAACATACAATTCAGCTGCGATGCAGTTGGATAAATTGCATTCGCTATTACAATCACATATTTTAATAACAACGTCTGAAGACGCAAAACGATACGAATGATGTTACGCATTTAGAGTGCCCAATAAAGATGCGTGCAGTATTGCCAGCAAGATCATGGTCGTCTTCTAACTATAGATATAAAAGAAACAATTAGAACCTATGCCATAACAAGCGTCACAAAATACTCAAGTGGTATAAGAAACTGTGGCAAGAAAACGGCAAAAGAAGTGGAAAACGTTGAGAGAGTAGCTGAAAAAAAAAGAGATCAAGCAATCAAAGCAACTTGTTCACATGTTGTTATTTTGAAGGTGGGAAAATATCACAATGAAGATAATTAGTCTTGGGAGAAAGCTTTTTGTTTCAGTAGCAATGCACGCAAATATGAATATGCCATGGTGTGCTTCTATATAACCCTGTTCGAGGTGAAATATACGCTTTAGATTGGGACGGGAAAAGAGGAGTTCGTAATGACAATTATTTTTCGATAAACCTAATTTTTAACAAGTCAGAATTCTAACAATACTATATAGTGTTCCTTACGTGTTGTTAGTGCCCTGTAACTAATAAATCGTCCGAAGCATGTTCCCATGTCTACTTTCTGGAAGTTTGATGATTTTTTGTATGTTCATTTGTAGTTGGATAGGCCATACGAAATATGAGTAAAATAGCAAGCCCTTTGGAAGGTTTTTTTAGGCGTGTCATAATCTATAAAGACTAGCTATGTTCCTATGCCAAGACATTGCGACCACCCTCCTACTACCGTGGTGATGTGCCTCTGGCACGCGATGCCGTTGCAAACAATCTTGACATGAATTCAAAAACTTCTTGAGCAAGACTGCACTGGATTTGTAAGTGCAGGTTGGCGCAATTTCAACAACGTAGGGGAGGGGGGGGCAAGAGTCATATTTTGATTGATCAGCGTGTATTATCCAGTGAGCTTTCTACGTGTTGATGTAACGTCAATTACTTATCCATGTCTTGAGCTAAAAATGTATATGATAGACTCAAGCGAAGTTTACACTGGTCAACAAAGTTCACATGGGCTTCGAACTTGATTTTGTTTATACATATGCATCATTTTTGTAATCTGTGGGTCGGTTGCTTTGCCGAGCCCGACGCTAACGGGCTCGTCCCCAAGGAAGCTCAAACAACACAAGGCGCAATTGAACAATTTTATCTCACAGTCTGCGATCGAGGTCTGGAGGTAGTATGCTGTGCCTCCTCCTGGTTCCGACCGAGCGTCTGGATCTACGAGCCAGTTCATACCTGCGTTGGCCCCTGTGTCCTGCGCTCGCAGTCTTCGTCCTCTTCTTTGGTCGCGATCTCCACACTTCGTTCTTTCACTTCGTGGCGTTCAGAAACTGAGCACGCAACAGACACACAGACACGACACAGACACACACGACACACACACAGCACACGACACACACACACACACACACGACACACACACACACACACACACACACACACACACACACACACACACACACACACACACACACACACACACACACACACACACACACACACACACACACACACACACACACACACACACACACACACACACACACACACACACACACACACACACACACACACACTTTGGGGCGTTCAGGTTTGGTCCCGGCGATCCTCCCAGTGGGGCCGTCCATGGGCAGTGCCACCTCGAACTCTTCTTCTCCCCTCCCGTGGACATCATCTAAAAGAAATGCTGTCAACAGCGCCAAGAGACATTACATTGTACGCCTCAGGCTGTAGAGATGGCCTAAACTCCTGCTGACACCCAGTCCCGCTGACGGTCTCTTGAACCGCCTGGCCAACACGACTGGTCCACTCGCCGGACGTGCGCGCGAGGACTACCGGATTGCCCATATCCCTCTGACGTCTCCCGTTTGAGTGCCACGCTGGTCGCGAAGGGATAGCCCCTTCAAATCGGTAATGCGTAAGAGGGCCGGACTCCCCGTTTGCGTCCAGCAGGGTGAGTCTATAGACGCTTTGCACCGCGCCAGATTACATCCGCCATTGCTGACCTTCTCTTGTTTTACCGAGAGACCGAGCCACTAAAGCGGGCGTTGACGTGTCTCCAGAAAGGTCAATGCTGGGGAGAAGGACACAGTAAAATCTAAAATGGCAATAGCCTGGCCTGCTGTGGTAATGACGAAGTGAAGTAAACGGAATAAGAGGAAACAAAAACTGAAGGTCGCTTATGGCGGCACCCATGTACAGCTGCTGCAAAGCGTCTATAAGTAGGGCGCTATGTTTCGCGTCTTACTTTGTACGGCACGTCCCACTTCTAGGGTTTGCGGTTTTGCTGCCGTGGGTGGCAAAACGGCAAGCTGCGCTGCTCAGTGGGTGGGTACTCTTTACGACCAAATCAGCAATATTTAGTGTGATGATGGCTTTTATTGTATTGTGCCGCCTGCTCGATCCTCGCGGCATCGAGACTCTCTCTCGTGTCGTGCAGTGCACTCGAAAAGCCAATTCTTTAGTTGCGACACATACCTAGAGAGTGCGCGATCTAGTACTCTTTCGCTGTTTCGTAATCCGCTTTGAAGGGGAGATGACCGCTCTCTTCTCAGATTCAGAAACGCTGGCGTGGACTCAGTCGTACTGTTGACAGTCGCTGGAATGGCAAAACCCATCTCGGCGACGTGTTTATCCCCGGTCCTGGTGTCTGTTTGTCAGTGCGATCAGCATGCCCTTCACGTTCCGATTCACTCTTTTGGTTACGTCGGTCTGAGGATGGTAGAGTTTTTCATGTTGTGTTGGAGAGCGCGTCCGCGACCGCTTGTTGGTCAGGCCGTTCCGGTTACTGAACCGCGTAGGAGCAGCGCTGCAGGGGTTAGGACCCAGCGAGCCAGACTTCACGACGGCTGCTTCAGCCTCTGAGCCCACGTTAGCGATGCGTGGTCTCTCTGAACTGTGAAAATCGTTCCGCTTAAATAGAGGTCGATTTTGTTTAGAGCAAACATGACAGCGAGCTCTTCCTCCTTGGTTACGCTGTAGTGGCGTTCAGGCGGTGTAAACGTTCGGCCGGCGAACGCTACAGACCGAAACTTCCCGCCGTGTTCTTGTAAAGCAGAGGCATAAAATTCCGTAATAGCTAGCATCCGTATACAACATGAAATGCCGGTTAAGGTCCGGTAGATGCAAGCTAGGGGTGTCCGCTATTGGTCTCACAAGAGAAACGAAAGCCGGTTCTTGCTGTAGTACCAAAACCACTCAGAGCCCTTTCGGAGCAGCTAATATAGTGCCCGGTCTAGCTCCGCACACACTGCACTAAACTGCAGATAAAAACCAACCATTCTCAGGAAACTTTGAAGGCTCTTCCACATCGCACGGCGCTGAATAAATGAGATTGGCCCTCAATTTATTATGACTCGGTTTCAAGGTACCGTTTTCCACAGTAAAGCCTAAGAGATTTGACCCTTGAGGCTGCGAACCGCACCTTTTGTTGAGTTACTTGTTAAAACGGCCTCACTAATTCAACTTACGATTTCGAGATGAGTTATGTGCTTCTTAAACGGCTTGGAGAATACCATAACGTCACCGTGTACGCCATGGCAAGGTTGCACATCGCGTCATTCAGTACGATCTTCATCAGCCATTTGAAGCTAGACGGTGAGTTTGACAATCCGAACGAAAGCCGGGTAAACTCGTACAGTCTCCTGAGATATGGGAACGCTGTCTTTTAGAAACGTCTTGTGCTAAACGGATTTTAAGAAAACCTTTAATACAGTCCAGCGCGGTGAAAACCTTCGCTCTACCCTGCGAGTACATGATGGACTCAATAGACGGAAAAGTGTACACGTCCCTTGTTTTTTCATTAAATAAAAGGTAGTCAACACAGGAGGCGAAGACGTTGCCATCTTTTTTGGGGCTAGAATCATCGGAAATGCCCAGGGACTTTATGACGGCAGCACGGCTCCCGTGTCTGTAGTCTCCTTGGGAAAGATATCTAGAAGAGCTATTTTGTGTGCAAGCAGTGGTCAGGGATTGCAACACCATGGCCTAGTATCTCTTGTGTCTAGTTCAATCAAGTAGAAAGGCGAGCTAGTTAAAGATAGAAACCGCAGCCTTAAACCAAGGGCACAAAAAAGGGACGGACAGACGCGAAGCTTTGTGCCTGTCCGTCCCTTTTTTATTCCCTCGCTTTTCGGTTACCATGTGCCTCATGTGTCTATTTCGTGTTGCTAGACATATGTTGCCCCAGGTCTCTCGGTAAACAAAACAGCGTTCGATACAAGGCGTCAGCTAACATTCGCCGTTGTTCTTCAAGCCCGTCCAAGGAAGCAAGGATAGCTTCGATGTTTGGTGGTACGAATAGTGCAGCTAATACCTGCTCCTGACACCTGACCTAGGAAGCCAACAGTACGTTCCTCGCCTCTGCACTCGGCTGGGCAACGAAGGACATAAGGCGGGTCAACGAAGGACATAAGGCGGGCCATTATTCCTAAATCCAGGATTATCCCCTCCATACTACAGATGAAATCGAGTCCTAAGATAATTGGGACCGACATATCAGGCAGGTAAACGGAAATGCTGTCTCCTCTGTCTGCCGCGTAGGCCCAGGTAAAGGCGCACCGCGCCTTGCGCCTTAGCCGACACAACCGCTAGACTCAGTGGAGTTGCGAGGTATCGCATGCAAAAGGTTTATTTTGCAGCACTCCTCGTATACATGATCCCGAATTAGAAAAAGGTCAGGCCGGATCGGGTTAAGTGAAATAATATCTACCATCAATCTCTACCCTCACGTATGGCCCTTTTAGAGTGCAGCTCTTTGGCCTGGTTCACACTTGCGAATCGGCGCGCAAATCTGCAAGAATTCGGCCGCCGGGTGTAGCGTCCACTGTGCATTGCCGCGGCCAAATCCGCTTTGGCGCAGCGGATTAGCTGTATGTGTGAACCAGGCCTTAGGCGCCCGTCTCCGGCTCAAGCGGCGTCGGCGTAACCATAAGGTCACCTGTCCCCCCACATGTCACGTGACTCCCCTAGGTCATGTGACCCCCAGGTCACGTGACCCTCAGATAACGAGACCCCCTTGGTCACGTGACCCCCAAAGATCACGTGACCCCCAGGTCACGTGACCCCCCCCCCCCGAGGTCACGTGACCCCCCCCCCCGAGGTCACTTGACCCCCGTGTGGGGAGGAAGAGAAAGGGGGTATACCCTTCCCTCCTCCTCAAGAGCTGCGCTACAATTCGGCGTTACAGGGAGTTGCTGTAAACGGCTTTCATTTTTCAGGTATCGGATTCTGAGCCCCACATGCCGACCGGGCCAACATCACACGATGAATGTCCGCATGTCCTGCCCATCGGCGAAGAGTCCTGGGGCCTCGGCGGCCGCCGGCGAGCCTTGACTCTGAAGACAAGGTTAGTTGAGCAGGTCTCGCGCGTTTCCCTGGGATCCCCGAGAATCAGCTCCGGCACGCGTGCATTGCCTCTTGATATGCCCAAGCTGCTTACGCTTGGCAGCACTTAGCCTGTCCCCGGTCGTGGTGTGCTACCGTTATGTTCACCTCATGCGGTGTGTCGCCCTGCGGTGGGTCATAATCGCCACGACGATTATAACCAGCCGTGTCTCTACGCCAGTTAGTCGCGCCACCATGCACCCCGAGAAGATCGTTACCTGGCTGAGTTTACGCCGGGCTGCCCTGTCTGTGCCTTTGTGCGTGAGCAAAAGGATCCAGGGCAGGAAACGGGATAAGCAAATTTTTCCCGTGCTTCGCGGCTGCTACATAGGGTGCACGTGACTCGATATGGTTATGGCAGGCTTGTCCCGTCCATGCACAGCCGGGCTCGAAAGTGTCATCGGCCCACGGAGGGGGCAAAACCGCAGATTAGCGAGTAAGCTTGCCCGGAAGTATGCGTTCCCCTCTGGCCAATGCCTCAAAGTCCATCGAAAACATGTCCGCGCACAAACATCTTGACCCTGGGGCGACATTGGTGTTTCGCGTTAGCTACTCTTTTCAGCGTTAGTCGCGGAGGGTTCTTCTCTCAGAGTAGAGTTCTTGGAACGCACAAACATACTCCACGAAGCCCTCTTCCGGGTGCTGAGTGCTACCAGCGAGTTCGTTTCTGATTCCGCAACTGGTAGCGGGATAAACAAACTCATCCCTCAACCGCGCCTGAAAGTGTCCCATCGAATGGAACGGCATCTGCAACCGTCTTCAACGCGCGACGTCGCCAGATAGATCAATACATAGCTCCTGCATGTGGCGTCATTCGCGGCCATGCCAGTGTTTCTCGCCGCAGAATTCAGTTCGCCGTGTTAGTTTCACACCCCAGAAGTGTCTGTTCGAAGAAATCAGAACGTAGAAATAAGCTACACTACCCAACAACGGTGCCGCTTGCAAGTTATGTATTGGCACGATCTGCACCTAAAGCCATCTCGTCTGTTTTAGGTACTCTTGAAATCCTTCACCGATATTCTATCAGAGTACCCGAATATCTCGGCGTCGACATGTTCAACCGCGATTGGGTAACATACGTTGGAGCGACATTCCCAACACGCGACACTGCTCCCATTTGCAGCGAAAACGTCTTGAACAATGCTAACATGGGGTGCATGAGCTCAACAATTGTTGAGCTCATGTTAACGCGCACCTGCTGCCGGAGCTGGGTGTGAAGTCCATGGCTGCGCTATCGTTAGGGAGTTCAAGGTTATGCCATTCGGGATATTTGCTTTTATGATCCAGCGCAGGGAGAAAATGGATTCACTTTTTCCTATAGAAATGCATAACCGGAAGTCAATTTTCGACTGGTTGCTGTCTGCTTCAATTTGCGTCAGCACACTAGCACCACTTGAACCTCTAGCGTACATTATAATAACTCTATGGGGGCGGCCGAAAGGTAGCGACTGTGGCGAACGCGAACGTCTTCCTCGGTATTTGTGAGATGGGCTCCGTGGGACGAATATTTTCGCCCGGCCTGTGTCGCGTGTTATTTCTGCAGCTAAACAGTGAGAGTTGTGGCCGGTCGTCGCTAAGCTCAGTCGGCTGAGGCGTTGGTCGGCTTGTCAAGTTCGAGCAGCGGCCATTTTGAACAGCCGACCATCTCGAGCGAGTCCGGCGGGTCGCTCCAAAAATGCGTGTTCATCTTCCGCTTGTCGATTTGGAGTGGGTCCCACGGAGCGGAATTTTGCCTCCCTTGCGGATTTTAGAAAGCGCTCCGGACCCGCCAGTGGAATTCACTATTACATTGTGCGTAAGTGACGCGTCTATGTGTCACCTAATGGAATAGATTACACACTTACACAATACGGGGGTGATCACATTTTTTACAGTCTATAATGTTGAGATAATTGTTTTTAGAAGATTTTGTGAACGGGAGCTGAAGCGTGTATCCCCCGTCTATGCGCATGCGTGGACGTGATGAAGGTGACAAGATATGTATTCATTTCTTTTGAGCACTTTTCAAGTATAGTTGTGAGTGGCGCCAGTGTGTGTGTGTGTGTTTCCTTCCTTATTTCCCTTGTTTATTTTTTTTGCACCTTGCATTTTGCTTTTAACATCTCAATGGTGTTCAAGAAAGCACGATGGAAACCTAGTCATCGCGTTCATAAATCAATACCGTCAGAGTTGAGAGTCTGACTTTGCTCTTATTTCCGTCGATGAGAGCAAAAAACACCCTATAGGGGCTATTTATTAGACACTATATTTGAGGGCGATGTTTAGAACGCATGCTCAGAACGAGCTCAAGTTAATAGGCAGCTAAGACCGGTTATCTTGGTGGAGGCATAATGCACGTTGTAAAAGACCTGTGGAAGTTTGCCGTCAGCACGCGCTCAGCAGTCACGCGCACAGCTATGGCCGACAGTGAATACTCTCTATAGACCCTTTTGCTGTTTACAAACATGAACTGCCTCCTGCGTCCCAAGCAACTTCCGGTCGCTCCGTCTTTGCAAGTCTGTCGAGCTTGCCTATGTCGCCAGTGCTAGAAAGCATAAGCGCTAAAACGCAAATCAAAGTTGGAGATTTAACGAGGGCCCGCTGGTCAATTTAACGCCTTGGAGGAGGCAAGTTGGTTTACAAGAGTACTCGAAAATATTTAACATATCTCGGGCTTCTTCGTTCTTTTGGCGTTCACCTGGAGAATTGGTGGTTAAACGTTTCATCGACATTTCAAACAGCGGTGTTAGGGTGGACTTTGTTCATACTTTTTATTAACCGGAAGTTGCTTGGGACGCAGCAGGCAGTTCTTGTTTGTAAACAGCGAAAGGGTCTATACAAGTCGTCATATGGAGCGTGCGACAAGTCGCAGAAGTCCGCTGACGGCGACACTTTTCGTCGCGCACGTCACCGATAGGGGGTTGAAGAAAAATTTTATTGACACTGTAAACTGTAAGACGTAAATGCCACCGGGAAGCGGGTAAACAACAGGAACATGTACGCTACAAAGCTCCAGTGGCGGAGGTAATGAATATACATAACTTAGCGAACCAAACATGGCCGCTCTTTACATCTCAACAGCACACACAAAGAAGGTTCTCCCCTTTACTTAATAAATGCCAGTGTCAGCAAGGTGTAGCGTTCGGTTGGCTAATGTCCAATTCCCCCCCCCTTCCACCCCCTCCCCCGCCTCTCCCACCTGTGCGGGGCACGAAAAGCAAGTGAATGCGACCACCAACCAGCAGGACGTAGCGACAAGACCACCGCCTGAGGAACTGTTCCTCGCCCAACCAAAAGAGCTCTGGAGTCTATAGGTGGCGGAGCAAGGTACCCCGCAGTCGAGAGAGCACGGGTCACATTGCACGAGATCGTCGTTGCTGGCCAACCGCCGCACAACGATTCTGCCAGAGAACCAGTTGGCCGACTGCCAACAGGAGCAGGGCGAAGCCGCCGCAGGGGGCACCTACCGCCCGACACAAAATTCCAGATGCCGATACCCCGGAAGCCATGGTGCACCAGCGCGCCAACATGAGCGCGCAACGGGACAATCAAAGAAAACATGCGTGTTTGTTTCTACCTGTCCACAGTTGGGGCACTTAGGGTCAGGAACAATGCCCCAGCGGTGGAGTCGTTGTATTGTTGGAAGAACACCCCAGCCCCGACGAAACTCAAAATCCTCCACAGGTCCGGGAAGGCGACGAGAAACCAACGAGGTCCACAAAAAGGCATTCGCCCGATCCCTCTGCTCCAGAGGGATCCGGGTCACGCAGAGCTCCTCGATGACGCGAGCTGGTGGCACTTCGCGCACTTCGAGGTCTGGTAACGCCTGCCTCAACTCCTCATGGCAAGCCACCACAGCTTGGTAAAACGGCGGCGTTGCCTGTGCGCTCGGGTAAAGGCCGGTTCAGACACTTGCGTTTGAGTGCGTTTGACTGCGTTGCGTCGAGAACCGAAAGCGAGTCACCGGCAAATCTGTGCTTCGTATGAAGCGTGAAATCCAATTCAAGGAATCATCTTGGCACGCGACATAAGCAACAGTGATGTCCTGGTTTTTCGCAACCGCAACGCACTCAAACGCAGTCAAACGCAACTGTCTGAACCAAGCTTTAAAGGTTGCCCAACGCGCGAGGAACAAGGACTCGGCATGAGGGCCCTAGAAAATTAAGAGCCAGGGACCGTGTCGGGTGATCCGTGTCATCTAACACCCCTAGAACAATGCAGAGAAAGAGCAGGCGGCACACGTGACGTCAGAGCTGCGTGTTGGTGTGTAGAAGGTGACACCTAACGGCCCGTTTGCGCACTTGCGACTGCTTAGGGCCGTCTTTCTTAACACCTCTTAAAATCTCTTACGACGAGATAATACACTGGCTCGGTGGCGCTATCTTTAAGTTGACCCTGAAACTGTATTCCACTAGAGCCAAGGTGGTTTTGCGGTATTTGCGATATCACATGTTCGTGCATGAGAAATAGTCGTTTATAACACTCTAACATTAAAAAAAATATATACGCGAAAAAAAAAGGAAATATACGGGAACGTTGTGTTTCACGGCTAGCCGATATATGTCGCCAGTGTATTTTCTCGTCGTAAGAGATTTTAAGAAGTTTTAAGGAACACGGTCCTAAGCAGCGGCAAGTGTGTGAACCCGCCTTAACCCTCCCAGTCCGTCTTCCGGGCATCGTCTCCACCGAGGACTTTCCAAAACTACCCCACCTTTTGGCCTTTCAATAAACGCGTTACCGGTCGCCCAATCAATCAATCGAGATTCGCGAGCAAAGGCAGCAAAATCAGGCTAACGCTGCTAACAGGTACGATTACCCAGTCACGCAATAAAATCGGTTAGTTGTTTTGTTCTCTTTTGTTTTGTGCCGGGCCATAACTCGCGCCCACTCCCCCAATATTGTGTTAGATGAAACACGTTTGGGTGGACCGCGCTTTCATTACGAGCACTGCAGCGGAAACTTCCATCGGTGATATTGCTTGTCGACTCAGTCCGATGACAACTCCGTTTGACCGTCATGAGCGTTGAGCAAATATCGAACGTCAATAGAGGTCCACGTGGCGCGCGTTTCCGCGGCAATATGGCACAGATGTCGCGGACGATATGAAAAAGCACAGGCGGGCGTGTGGCTCCGAAGAACTCCAGTGATACCTAGCGGAAAAAAGCCGAGTTGTCATCGAGGCCATATTGTGTGCACGAGTGGCATTTCAAGGGCCGTTTGAGTTTTGTCGTTACTCCCACGACTGCTGAAGATCAACACCGATTTCGGCGCGGTTTTTGGAGCAAGCTGGCGGCGTGTCTCATACACAAGGCGAGAGCGAGGGATCGTAGAGTTAAGATTGAAATGTTTGTGCGTTGCGCGATAAGTATTCACACTGGGGAGAAATTCCTTCCTTTGCTCCCCGTGACACATTTTGCGCGGAGCCGCGCTGACGTAGACATCCCGGAAGGATGGGGCAGCTTTTCGCTCGGGCTGCGTAAACAGCCCCCGCCTTGGCGTGGGATCTCTTTTGCAATTGGCGGTATTTTGTTCGCCTGTCTGGACGCGTTGCAGATTTTTTGCTCCAGGGGATACCGGCGGTGACATCGGGAGCGCCTAACTTATGGCTTGCGTTTCACATGTCCGAGGCGCCCGGAGAAGTCTTCGATATTCATGCAATGCCGTGCTCGAGACTCTCTTCATACAATTGGTTTTTGGATTCCACGTTCGTCTGTGTTGCGTCCACCCATTCAAGACGCTTCTTTTTTTTAGCAGGAAGCAGTTTGTTATTTTCTGCATCTAGTAGCACTGCTGCCAAAATCGCGTACCGCTGTTGCGCGTACGCCACTCATCTTTCTGCTCTTGTCAGCGCGCACTGAGCCCTGTTGTTGAAAGTGCGACCGTTAACTGCGTCTGATAACACTGATATGCCTCTCGGGCCCCCACCCTTTCGTGTGAATGCTGTAGTCGGGGAGTGATTGAGTCCCCGAAAACAACCCCCGGTGTAATGTCGTGGGATGAAGTACGATGAGTCGTTTCTGGTTTATTTCATAGAACTGAACTGAAAAGGGAAATGCAGGCTTTGGAAAACAGTACGGCTTGGTGCAGTTAACGCAAAAACCGCTTATCGCTCTCTTACCCCGCAAACATAATGGAGAGTTTTAGTAGATCGTTCCGATGACTCCGATAACGATACCCGATACTCTGTTTCCGCCTTTGCGCTTACATATATAGTATCGTTATCGGAGGTATCGGAACGATCTACTAACACTCTCTTATATCAAACGCCCAAAAGCTGATCCTTCAACTTGGCAACCGGTGGTTTCATCCGCGCTTAATTTCGTTTTTGTAAAAATAATATTAAAAAAACCTCTGCAATCGGCGTTGAAATTAGCATTAACTCAGCGACTGCCGGTCATGTGGGGAGTGGCGACAAAAATTAAACAGCCGCTGAAGCCTAGATCGATATTGCTCGAGCTTTCCTTTGAGAGATAGCGATGCCGGTTTTCTAAAACACGAGCTTGCCTGGGCTTTTTCGTTTCGTTTTTCTACTCCACGTAAGATTGACCACCCTACAACAAAATGTGAATAGAAAAGAAAGCAAAAAGTAACTGTAACGAAGAAAGGAGGAAAAAACACACACACACGCACGCACAAACGCACGCAGGCAAACACACATACATACTCTCACACACAAACACACACGCTAGCACGCAGACACATGAACGCACTTGACAACCACCACTTATGCGCCTGTTAAGAAAAGAAAGGTGCTAGGCTTTTGGGCGCTCCACTCCCCAAGGTGTCTGTAACGAACGCTCTTGGAAGAAAGGAAGTAAAAGGGCGGCAGAACACAACACACTATTCTCCTTCTAAAACGGTTTTGTGTGTGCATCCATCATTTTCGCCATCCTTTCCTGGATCCTCCTCTCAAATGAGTAAGCACCTTAGTTTATTAAAAAAAAATAAAGATATAAATGAGTAATTTCACTGTTTCTGAGGGAGCGCGTTAAGGCTGAACTCCATGGGACGAATATGCTGCGAATAACCGACGAATTTTGCCCGGCGGCGTTTGCTCTGCGCGTGGACTCAACACAGTGGCTGCTACGTCGCGCGCAAAGCGAGCGTGCCGTCGGGCGGCGTTCGCCAGTTATGCCGTCACATAATAGACCGATCTCACCAAGCCTTCGGCGCATGCGTGATCGCCGCCGATAACTTGCGTTCACTGGAGGCAAATCCGCTAGTGCGCGAGAGATTCGTGTCGTCTCGTGCTCTACACGCGCAAGAGCTTCAGCGAGGTTTTCGCACGTGCTAGACAAGACTAAAGTTCCCTCGATCGCATTGCGGCAGCGGTGGCTCGCTAGTCAAGCTGGCTGGTGAGATCGGTCTATTCAATCCATGGAGTTCAGCCTTTAGTATTGCATGCATGTTCTTACGAAAGAGTTACCCATAAAGGACAAAAGACAGACAGCACATCTTCCGAAGATGGGCTGTCTGTGTTCCGTCCTTTATGAGTAATTGCGGAGCGACAAGTTGATGTTCCGATCGCGGTTTCCTCGGGAAAATAAAACAAAAGAAACATCCCTACATTAATAAGCATACCGTATTTTTTCCCAGTGCAACATATTTACATTCGATGGTGCTTTCATTTTCGTTTCTTTTTATGCTTTTTTTTCTCTCTTTTTCCGGCTGGTGAGCCTGAGTATAGCTTGGTCCTCATTCGACGGCAGTCAGAAAATGCAATGTTCGATCGCTCTGCACTCTAAGGCATCCAGAGGGTCTACGTCCCGGCTACGCATTTGGGAGGGCCAACCCTTGCAATCTACTGAGGGAGCTAGGTTGACGAATGATGTGCCGTAGAATATCTCTAGACGTTAAAAAATGAAACAGTTTGCTTTGTGGCACTTCGGATGACGTTTCAAGTACCTGCGTCATGTCCAGTGTCACGGCTCAGACTGTTTTCCTTTGAAGCCAGGGTCAGACTGCTTATATAAGTCATACAAAAGACAGTCTGCCAACAGATTTAAACGTAAGTCACCACGAGGTCCGTGCTTCGAATGCCGCATGGCAACGCGTTTTAAGGTGATACTTGGCACGCGGCATTTGAACCACGAATATCGCGGTGACTGATGTATGCCAGACTGTCTTTTGTATGATGTATATAAACAACTTGACCCAGGCTTCATTAAAAAAAAAAATTGGGTTGTGTGTATATTTATACAGCCTAGAACTTGGTCTGCCCCAATGATTGACGAGTCTCCTGCAGTTGAACACTCTTAGAAAAAAGGGTATGGATAGTCCTCCCTTAAAGGAGGAACAGTCTTGTAACCTATGTTCCTACAGAAAGGGAGAAACCTTCGTCCCTGAAGCAGGGGAGCAAATAGTTCCTCCGTCGCCTGCATCTCATTATGGCGGCCCTGAATCGAGCAAATCGAGCTCAATAAGGCTTAACGAGGACGCTATGTCTCTTGTACAGGACGAAAGGAGCAGCAAATAAAGGCATAACACGAGCTTTCCGCGAACTGTCTTTATTTCCGAAGCCAGGTTCCCCCGCAGGTACAGAAACTTGCGTTTCGAAAGCAGCTACTTAGTCTTCTCGTCCCCAGCACTGCGATGTTAAACGGAGACAACCGAGAACCAGTTACTTCGCGCACTTCACGTCTTACCTTTGCTGTTCCTCGAGTCACAATTCTTTCGCCAGCCGCACATCACGGAGGAATGGCAAACCAATCCGCGAAACCAAAAGCCGCTCTCAAAAAAACAAACTCGAAGCCGCTGTTTACCGCGTAGCGTAAAAGAAGGTTAAATCGCTTGCCACCAGCTGGCAGGGTCAAACACAGTAATTGCAACTAGCATAGCTAGGCGGCGCTAGGTACCGCCCAATTCATGTTCTACAAAAAAAATATCTTGTTATTCTGCTCAGGCTATCCTTGCGCTTTCGGATCCTCTACTATACACACATTACGCATACTGCAAGCATCAGGTGAACATACAGTAACATACACACATATGTCACATACGAATGTCAACACAACGGCACACTAACCCGAACACTAAACCCGAGCTGTGCGTTTCTGGCTTTTAGACTGGTCGTTTTGAACGTACGGAATTTTTCGGTGACTCCATAAGCAATAAAAAATATTCCCAGCATGTTAATCTTTTCCCAGCAATGTAATACCACTGAGAATATTTCGAATGGCTCAGGGGATGAATCTCTTATTAAGAAGTAAACGCTCGATCATGCCGTATTTATTTGAAAGCCAATAAATCAAGCCGCTCCAATGGGGCTCAAAGCCATGAGTTTGTTTCCCCACACGGCACGTCGTAGCCGGTATTTCTATTGTAGTTTGTTTTTCTATTTGTGCTGTTCGCGCACGGCTTCAATTGCCGTCTTGAATTAATCTCTGTAGAGCGGATATTCACTCAGCTGGAAGTGATGCTTCACGGGCAGATCGAAATCGCTTTTCGATCAACTTGAATGCAGTCAAAGCCGCGACTTGCGGCAGGTGCTAAGTGTACGGAGCTACACCGTGGCGAGCTCGAAAACTTCTAGCGCTCATCTCAGCGCGCCACTTGGAGGGCAGTTTCTCCAGGAACTGAGTATATTTAACCAGCAAAATAAAGGGTAGCTTTCTTTTCTTTTTCGATTTTACCTATTCATTTTTAATGCTGAAATTCCACACTGTACGTATATATACGTGTTTTTCGTCATAATTTCGTACTTTTCAGTCCTTTCCACAGAGCGCAATCGCTCTCGGGGAGGAGACAACCGACAGTCACATTGGCCACAGTACGATAGGAGCTTACTGTTCAGACCAGCGTTCCAGCATGACTATCCGCACGTCGACCGATTGCACCTAATCCCTCAAGTGGTCTAAACTCTTTAATGTAAAGCGGAATGTCAACCTGCGACACCCCGCCCCCTCCGATCACGGCTCGGCCAGCGGCATCAATGCCCGACAGTTTACGTCATCTCATATTGTTGTTACACCACTGATACGCGAACACACGGTCACATCGGCGATAATTCCAGTCTTCTGTTCACAACGCACAACACTGCCATCACGATGTTGCTGCTATGTTGCTGACACGCAGAAATACAAAGCCACGTTGATTGCCGGTTGGCACTCGGCATCGGAAAACAGGACCGAACTCAGCACGGAAGGCACCCAGGCAGCCAGCAGCAAAACCTGCCGGTCTTGGACGCAGTTCCTGCGATTTCCATAACGTCGAAAACGTCGACACAGATACACGTGGTTCCGCTACTGTAGTTCCGCGCGGGCTGGCGTGGGGTGGGCAGGGTGGGCGGGTGGGTTCCGCCACTGCGGGTTCCGCAATTCGGAGACGGCGAGACCAGCGAGACGGCGATCTTACCCATTGTACGTAGCTCTGCTGGCACTGCTCCGGAACTTCGCTGTTTTTAGCGGCTTCGTTTGCTCGTTTGATAAAATTAGTGATAAAAACGTCAATGCAACCGAAATGTTCTGCACGTTTGGACTAGAAGACGGAATTAACGGTGGCCTTCGTTGCCGCTGAAGCTCAGTCAACTCAACGACTTTTCTTAAACAACGTGTGCGACGTGCTCGAAAAACGAAACCGAAAGAATATAAGTCGGGAGGGCGAAAGCTTTCTCCCGTCTGCCTGGAGAAGGAGAAAAACGTTTCGTTCCTCCCTTTTTCTCGTGTCCGCTTGGGGGCGCGCCAGTAGAAGGGAGGAAGACGCGCCGTTGCTACCTTTTTCCTCCATTTTTTCTTAGAGTGATAGATGAGAAATTTAGCCAGTGCAGTACGACCGCTAGCCTGGGGTCTTTAACGTGCATACACAGTAGTGATACACGACCGTACGTATTTATTAGATATAAACATACTTTCAGTTTCGTCATTCTCCGATTGCGGTAATGGCTCTCCATAGATTGCTGGGGAACAGCTCCTTCAAGTGCTTCGAGGGGAAACTAGAAGCTCCCGACTTTTTTACGTTCGCAGACGGCCTGCTCGGACATCATACAAAACTCCCGCGGAATTCTGTGCAGAGATGTATGAGAGAATGATCTGCGGACTCGCCTCAAGCACATTTGAAACATGTGTGCTTCATACATACGTGTCCTCCCAACATGCCTGCAGACAGTCTTTTGTATGATTTATTAGCAGTGGTGTGAGCGCGGCTTCAGAACGTGCTCGTTCCTCGAAGCCGGCCGCGTCAAGCACAACGTCTCTGCAACTTGAGACGCGCACTGTGTAAGAAAAGTACGTGTGTTCATTTTCTGTGGAACACGGTGACAGCCAATCACTGTAAACAACGGAACTCAAAGTACAATTAGACAGGAAAACAAATCAACCGGATATGTGCACAGGGATAACGGGCATGACGCTTCACTTTTCATGAAGTTCTATAACGTTCTGTAACACGTGCTTTGCTGAATGAGCTATCCAGGGTCGGTGGTAGGAGCACGCAAAAGCGAACTCAATCGCTCGGCGAACGAAGGAGCGGCCGCGCGCTCCGCTGCCTCTCCTAAAGCCCCTTGATGTTTCAAAAGCAGCGCAAGGTGCGTCGATGCACGAAGCACGTACAACGTGCAGCCCTTGGGAAGATCATGGCGGCACAGCGCAGCACTGATTCAGTGTTTTAGAGAGTTGTAGCAGCAAGAGCGGCGGCCGCCCCGTGAAGATTTTGCGCGTAGACGACACCGTAGCGCTGCTGTTCTGAGCCCTAGGAACGTGCCCAGTCAGCCTCGTCGTCGGCGCTGCTCGGCGTGTACTACTGTCGTTCGACTGGAGCTTTTCGCGACGCAGAACAATTTCTAATGTGAAAAATTGTAGGTCTGCCTTTGGACTAATGCCTCTAGGGTGTGTGCTATCCTCTACTTTCAATATTCGCGTGTTTTGAGGGAGAATATTTGATTAATATCGACTCCTCCCCCTCCCCCTCCCCTTTGCCAGTACTGACAGGTCGTTCAGCAAAGCTATCACTTGGGCTACACGTTTAATAGCTGTGAAAGAAGCCGCGCGATACTGATATAACAAAAATAAATAGACTAATAAATCTCACAAATCTCTCACCTTTCTAATGGTGAGCGGAACAATAAACTGGTGTATTGTTGTTTTGTTGTTTTTGTCATCGTGTTGCTGATTTGGGGACCAGCGTTGTGTAAGGTGCAAGGCCGAACGCGTTTGGGAACGGCCAAGGTGCCACTGCAGCTGGCGAACATATAGCAAATTGTCTTTTGTGGAAGGCAGACTATGAAGAAAAATACCTCGATTGGGAGTACATGAAGCATTAAAATACAATATGAACACACACTTCAACAACCCTTAATATAAAAAAAATATTCTCAACACACTGGTTTATGAGCTCTCAAAGGTGGTAATACACTTCATCGACATACACAGCAAGCACATGACAGATATCCAGCAATATACTACGCAAAAGACTACAAAATTGTCATAATATATGGCGGCATAGAATCCTAACCTCTTCGCCATTGACGATGTGCACATGGTCCCGAAAGATAAGGCGCGGTTCAAAATGTTTCTCTCACACCGCTGATGTCTCGGCGAGGCGTTTATCTTCTCGATTAAGATTTTGTTCCCACGCGACTCCTCCTTTGGCGCGCAAAACAGCGACGGCTTACGGTCGCTGGTGCTCCGGCTGCCTTTGTTGACCGGGTAGCCCGACTTGCATCCCGGCGCGAAGCAGTGTGTCTGTTTTTTCCTTGCATTCATGATCGAAACGGCAACGGAACGGTGAAGGCTCCCCACCACTACACCACAAAGAAAAGTGCCACGGTGCTACGTTCGGGAGAAGCGTACCGCCTCACGCTCGCCTTCTTCTTCGCTCATCGCACATCTGCCGTCTCCCACCAATTCTCCTAGGGCCCGGAACTCCAGCGCCACTCGCTGCCATCTACGTTGACCGCCTTCACGCGGCCCATTGTAAGCGGGCGCCGCTCTTGCCAAAACAACCTCTAGAACGCTGTCGCACTGAGCTAGATTTCAGACGCCATGTTCTTCCTAGAAGTGGCGCGCGGTACGTGTCTCGAGCATTTCCACAACTATGAATAGCGCCTCTTTTCCCGCGATAGAGGAGCTTTAGCCTTTCCTAGAGTTCCTGTATAGGCTCCCTACGGGAGCCAGAGTTGCGCGTTTGATTCCACGTGCCGCGTGCCGCCCTCGCCGCTATTCGCCGAGATCCAATCACGTGAGGAGCCGAATCAAGTGTCGTGCAGCAAAGTAGACGTTGCACGCGCCCCGACAGTACGTTCCCCTGCTTTTGAGCGCGCCGCGCACCTCGAACGCGCGGCGCTGCTATTCGCCGAATTCAGTCACGTGAGGAGCTGAATCCACATGCCATGCATGAACGCGCAACTCTGGCTCCCGTAGGGAGCCTATACAGGAACTCTAGCCTTTCCTGTCATGCTGCGCTATCTCACGGTATGTGTCAGAAATGAGAGCGAATCATTGGTAAGCGGTGCCGTCCAAACGCCCTTCTCTTCATCCCTGGAAGGTCTATCACACATTTTGTGCTTACCATTGTTTGATAGCATGATCATTCTTGTTTAATTTCCGAGTCTAATCGTATTTTGGACTTTGTCATTGGCTGAGATCAGTGTTGTACGGAACGACGTTCCAAGGAATGGCGTTCCTGGAACGCGTTCCTTTTAGGAGGAACGAAAGAACGTCGCTGCTCTATTGTGCATCGGTGGAACTGGAACAGCAACTCGTTACATTTTTACTGGAATGGAAAAAAGAACGGCGTTCCTTTTTCCGTCCAGTAGGGTGATTTGTATTTAATTTTTAAGAGAGAAATTCAAAAAGTTTAAAAACAATATCTTTACGAAGAGCAGGACCTCGTTAACTTTTTTATTACATATCTTAGAATTTATTTTGTGTGGTCCTTGCTCGGTAACAGTCGGGTGCAGGTGAGCTAGTGAACATTGATTCTTGTTTGAGTGCCCGAGACTGCTGTATAAAAATCAAAACTTTTAGTCGAATCCAAAGACACAGACAGAGAGACGTTTCAAACTCAGCTACTTTCTTTACGTCCGCAAATCCTTATACATCCAGAAAGCTAAAGGCGACTACAGCCATCACTGAACTTCCACAAAGAGACCTACAGTTACAACAAAATAACAGGTTACCAGACATCGAAAGCACCCTTGTATCCCGAACATTGGTCACTTAAAAGATACACGAAAATTTACTTTTATTCCTTCTCCCCTTGTCCCCCACCTTCAAACTGAACAACGAATCCAACCTTCACAAAGAAGGACTTGTAGTTTGCAGGACTGACCTCCCAAAAGCCCTACCCTCGTCTTCA